>VUYV01000018.1:4097145-4124749 GCA_008711295.1 Anarhynchus alexandrinus
TGGTCTAGTGGGAAGTGTCCCTGCCTATGGCAGGGGGGTTGGAACTCGATGATCTTCAAGGTCCTTTCCAACTTTAAACCATTCTATGATTCTATGATTCTATATTGAATGTTCCCTTATTAATATGAAGGGATTTGATCAGGCTCATAAATATAGAGTAATCTGTAGCAATGCTTACTGTAAAATGAGTAGATCAGAGCTATGCCTAAAGAAATATCCAGAAGAAGTTGGTATACTGCATTAGCTGTAGTTTGTAATTTATTATTATGCCCTTTTAAATTACTTCCTTACCAAGTATGAACTCTTTTCCATATCATTTGACAATCTGGATGGGAAATAATAGTCTTGCTTTATATTTATCACAGAAAACTCTAGTATCTATAAAAATCTCAGCTTTAGGAGCTATTGTAGTTTTTAAAGCTTTACATACATTTAGTCATGTTTAAATATGGACCATCCAAACCTTTAATTAAAAATGTGCCTGAAGTAAGGTGTATGGATTTACTTAGGTGTAGGCTGCACATTGCTAAGGAATAAGCAAGCAGATGATGAAATGGCCCGATAGGTTCTCTCCTGCTTGGAAACAGGAGAAAACCAGAAAATGTTTCTTTCTTTTCCTTTTCTGCTGACTTCTTTAGTTTGCTATTTAGATAGGATTAACTAATGCAGTAGGTTTTGTTCTAGTTAGAGCACACAGAAAAGCTCTGATTTTATGTAAAATTAGCTTTCTTAGTAATAGAAAATGTAAGTTAAAAGCAGCCTATGTGTGAAGAATTAGTGACAGCCACTATGCAGCCAGTAGCTACGACTTTGAAGCTCTCTAGTGGGAATTTCTTATAAATATGCCAGAATTTAAACAATTCCTTATCCATTCGAAGTCTTGTTTTATGTTTCATTCTTTATTAAAAGCCAGATGGTGCACAATCTTAATGCAGATATACAAACAGGAGCAAAAAGCTTCGTGCAAATCTGAGAAAAGAACCTGATGTGTGGCACATGAAGCAGTGGGAGAACTCAGCACTGATTTGAATTGCTTTGATAACCCTCAAAGCTTTCTGTATGCGCAACACCGAAACAAACACTTCAGCTTATACCTTGCCCAGTCTCTGTCAACTCATCCTTCTCCAGCAACATCATCCTCAGATGGTATTAGTATCAAGAAAGACAAGCAGAATTGCCAGTCTACCATTAGAGGCTCCATGGTGTCTCCTGCAACTTTGTCTCCTTTGAGGAATATAATGTAAGACAAAGGGAGTCCTGAGAATGGGCCATGGCTTTGCTTGCCCATCTCTACAGACAAAACAGAGTCTGTATGCCCTGGGAGTCAAGAAGAAACACGACTCCTGAAGTTACTTCTTGATCCCTTCCATGAAAAGCACCCTCTTTTTTGTTCCTATCACACAATAGATCTCTGACCATCCACAGGAAATTACCTCATTGGCACCCACCCTCCAGATACTTTGACTTATTAGGCTATTGTCTACTTCATCTTAACAGCATCTTTCCCAATATAGAAAATTGTCTTTTGATCACCATCAAGGATGATTGGCTATGAAGGTGCTGTTAATGAATTCTTCCTGATCAGAGACATCTATTATTTATTGCCAAAACTGATGTGGACTTTACAGCAGGAACCGACCTCAGCAGTCAGTTTGTATTCAACTCTGATTCCTGGAAATGCAAAAGCAAATTCCTTTTGCTCTCCCTCTTATCTGTTTTTTTTTTTTTTTCCAGTGGGTACTTTTTTTTTCTATTTGTTAGCTTGTTTTTTGGCTGGTTTTATTGTGTTCTTAATTTTAAAACTGTTATTGGTTTCATTACAGCATGAACTAATAGATTTGGGTTTGCAATACACTGATTTTTGCACACAAACTAAGCACAGCGGTTGTATAATGGCATGTTACACATACACAACAGAAGTACATTGCTTTTGTTATATCTTGCCTACCTGGCAGGAATTCTTATTGGTATTTTCCTATAGACTGTGGACAGTATCAATATGGATGGAATAAGAGCTAAGGTATATTGGATTTATGTGGCAAGGTTTTGGTAGTGGGGCGGTCAAAGGGGTGACTTCTATGAGAAGACACCAGAAACTGCCCCCATGTCGAACACAGCCAGTTTCAGCTGGCTCCAAGACAGACCTGCTGCTGGCCAAAGCTGAGCCCATCAGTGACACTGGTGGTCCATCTGTGATAACATATTTAAGAAAGGGTAAAAAAGCTGTGCAACAGCAGCTGTGAGAGAGGAGTAAGAATATGTGAGAAAAACATCCCTGCAGACACCAAGGTCAGTGATGAAGGAGCGGGATGAGGTGCTCCAGGTGCCACAGCAGAGATTCCGCTGCAGTCCCCGGAGAAGACCATTGTGAAGTAGGTTGTCCCCCTGCAGCCCATGGAGGACCACGGTGGAGCAGATACCCACATTGCAGCCTGTGGAGGACACCACACCACAGCAGGTGGATGTGCCCTGAAGGAAGCTGTGACCCATGGAGAGCCTGCGCTGGAGCAGACTCCTGGCAGCAACTGGGGCCCATGGAGAGAAGCCCATGCAGGAGCAGGTCTTCTGGCAGGACCTGTGACCCTGTGGGCAAACCACGCTGGAGCTGTCTGTTCCTGAATGACTGCACCCCATGGAAAGGACCCATGCTGGAGCAGTTAATGAAAAACTGTATCCAATGGATGGGACCCCACGCTGGAGCAGGGGAAGAGCACGAGGAAGAAGCAGTGACAGAGACAAAGCAGTATGAACTGACCACAAGCCCTATTCCTCATCCCCCTGAGCCGCTCAGGGGGTAGGAGGTAGAGAAGTCCAGAGCAAAGTTGAGCCTGTGAAGAAGGGGGGGTGGGGAGAAGGTGGTTTTAGATTTGTTCTTATTTCTCATTATTCTACTCTGATATTAATTGGCAATAAATTAAATTGATTTCCCAAAGTCGAGTCTATTTTGCCCATGACGGTAATTTTTGAGTGATCTCCCTGTCCTTATCTAGACCCACGAGCTTTTTGTTGTATTGTCTGCCCCTGTCCTATTGAGGAGGGGGAGTAACAGTGCAGTTTGGTGGGCACCTGGCAGCCAGTCCAGGTCAACCTGCCACATAAGGTTAACCACAAGAACAAAAAATGTCATTTTCTAGAGTGTTCCTATGTCCTGGGTTGTTCAGGTAGATGCCTGGCGCAGACATAGGATTGAATGCCAGATATACAGGATAGCAGCCAGAGCTGGTCAATGGCTCTGAAGGTGAACTTCTCAATCAGTTGCTCTGTTCTTCAGGTCAGATGAAGAGAACCGTAGGTACAACAAGTATATCCTAGTGTTAAGCAGAATGAAGAAAAAGGAAATTTTTATGTTCAGCTCTACCTGAAACAGTTCAAGAAAATTTCAACCAGTTGTCAAAAAAAAAAAAAAAAGGAATGCAGCATGAAGCTTTTCTTTTTCGAAAAACAAATATACTGGGCATGAAATCTCCAATAATCTCCCACTCCCATTCACATGCACTCCAAGTTAAGAGGTGGTTTTTTTTTCTCTGGATGACATTTTAAGGACAGGCTGCCAAGCCCATCTGTCCCCTCATTTGCAGTTAATTCTTGTTTGCATGAGCTTTCCACATGCTGTTCAATTTTCTGGTAGAGAACAGTTCGTTTTCTTTCTGCAATGGGTTTCCTTTCTGAGAATATGATGCCCTCCCACCACCTGAGGAGCTGCAGCCTTCATGCAAAATTATGGGTGATCAGTATCTCTGAAAAATAACCAAAATGAATACTCAATACACTTAAATACGAAACTTGAAAAGTCATGTGTAGAATGCCCATTCAACTAGGCATCTTGAAACAGAAGCATCTGAAGTCAGAGGGCGGTTTTGGCCTATGATTTTCCTTGACATTATTACTGCAGTTTTGTCAACTGCCTAATAAATTCCACCACCATATTTGCAAACAACATCTCCACTACATGTGATCTGAAAACAATGCCTCAGTCTCTAAATAGCTACGTAACAGGTACGGCCACTCAAATAGTTCTGATGACACTACCAACCACAAGAGGTGGCGACCTCAGCCCTCCACATACTGCTTTGAGTCACACTGTTGCATAATTGCAGCTTTAACAGTTTTGTTTTTAAAATCTTCTACTGTAACAAAATTAAGATTTATTTAACTGCACAAAAAAAAAAAAGCAGACTAATTTTGCCTTTCCACTATCAGAAGAGCTGAGCTTTTTAAGGAAACCAAAGGAGCAAAAAATCAGACATTATCATATTAGAAAGCCACTCTAACTCCCATGGAGGAAAATGAATCACTCTCTCTTTGAAATAGCAACAGCTGAAAAATGTCCTTTAGGATAACAACTAGAATTAATCTTTGTCATCAGATTTTGTGATATTCCTCATTGTGTTCAGTGCAGTGGAATATGCTGCTGGCTTCTTAGGACATATCATCTAATCATTATAGATTACTAGATTCTCACAATGGATTCCCTTTGATCAGATCTATTAATAATCTATCCTGTATGTGGGACAACTCAATGACAGAATTTCAAGAAATAATTCAGATTTATTATTTTCTGTCCCCCTCCTTTGCTTCTTTTATGATTTTTCTTTTCATTCTTTTTTTTTCCCATTTATATATTGGTACTATACAATAAAAGACAAATTAGAGTTTTATTATATGAAGACTATGTATGTCAAGTTTCAATCCAGAAGGAATTCCTAACGGCAAACTATCTGCATATTCAAACTTTTAATTTCCAGCATGCTTACAGCAGGGTTTTTGGGGGGAGAGAAGGGTGTCTGTATAACAAGAATATTTATTGAAGTAAAAGGGAATTAGGTTTGGAAAGTAATAAATTTCCCTACATAGATCTCACCATAGTAGAATCTGCAGATACTTCAAGTTCATGAACTAACATTGACTAATGCACTTGTAGATTAGAGTGTAATTTTCTCCGTTATCAGATACATTTCTACTTTACTAATTACCCAAGAACGCCAAGTACTCTACCCACTTAACGGCATTCTTTGTATAGCACACTAAGATATATGTCTTTACAGCCTATGCATTTGTGTCTGGTTTATAGAGTACCCAATGCACTTTGTCCATCTTCAACTTGATAGTTTCTTGGCAGAACCTTCCACACTTCTCTTTCTCTGTCTTTCTCATCCAGCATTTCACAGTTAGTGATGCTGTTTCGTTGTTGGTATACACAAAAGGACAAACTGCACTGGCTGTTGCTTAAGGTTTACTTGATACTCTGAAAATTAGGTTATCTGTCAGACTAAGCTGAGACGTTTGCCATTTGGGAAATAGTTACTTTCAAGTTTGCAGCCTTCAACCTTTTACACTAAGCACCATAAAACCTGAAACAAATTTCATTTTCTTAACTACATACTATTTTGCTCTGTCTTCTTAAAAGATGCAAATGACAGTTACTTTCCCATATCCTAACTACTGAACACACAGAGAGGACTAAGAGGCTTAAATTACATCAAATGAGGTTTAGGTTAGACCTCTAGAAGAAAGCTTTTCTGATTCTACAAATAGTGAAACACTGGAAGATACCACTGAAAGAAAACGAAATTGTTGCCATTAGGTGGTAACAAGGACCTTTAATGGAAGATTTTCAGGAAGAGGTTATATTTCTTCATTAGACTAAGTGATATAATTGCAAAAAAAATGGACATCTCTTGGGGCACATTAGCCCTTCTTTAGATACAATAACAGCACAGCAAACATCAAACTAAGTGCAGGCTGAGACTAAACTAATTGACAAGATAAACTGAGGGAGTAGATTGCATCAACAAAAGAGTGAAGGTGTAACAAAGATAGCATATGAGGAAAATTAAACATTATCATGAAGACAATATCTCAATTGAGGTTTCAAATTTATTAAACCATATTACAAATTTCAGTCTTCATTTTTTAAGCTTATTTTCTGTAAATCTTCATCAAGGATCCAGACAGAGCAGTCAGAGATGGACAAGTTGTTTGTTGAAACATATTCATGCTTATAGCTACTTATTTCTATTCTTTATCAGTTGCCCACGTGAATGTATTCTGCTGCAGAGAGGTTGTCCATTTTCACTCACACTTTCCAAGAATGTGGTGAGGGAGATACACCACAAAAACCACTCTTGTGCATGACTCGTACAAGTGCCCTTACAGCAGAAATTTCACTGCAACGAAAATGTGTTTGTCACTCTTACAAGGTCTGGTTTCATTTAGTGTTTGTTGATCTACAGCAAGTTCATTCCTGGCGATGCATTTGGCCAGTTTGAGAGGCTGCAAAGTGGGAGATGGAATCCAGGAAAATGTTTGTTAAATCTCATTTTCTTCTACATAAATTGCTGATAGCTTCTAACAGAGATTTCAGCATCAGACAGTGTGCAACACATTCTCATATGTTTTGCGAGACTTTTCTTCTTTCACCCTAGTGACAGGAAGTTGGCTTATTCAAAAATATTATTTATTTGCCCAGAGGAATGGCTTTGATGTAAGTCCTCTTTGAGCTTCTGAGGCAGGTGATAAGGTCATTTTTTCATAGGCAGGTGTGATAAGCATCGAGACTGTCAGATACAACCAGGGTCTTTGGGGTGTTTTAGAGGGTTTCTGATTTTGTGGAGAAAGGTGTTTGGGTCAAGAGGTTTTCTGCATATAGTAGATTCTAAGTTGCAATTTTTATGATGCTCATGTAACTGAAAAAGTTGATGTTGTGGACTGGTACTCCCAAGACAGTTTCCTACCAGTTGTTATTAATGAGATACTGCAAAAACAATGAAAGTTCCTTATATAGGTAAGCAAGGTGGTGGAGGTGATCTGTGTTAGGTACAGTAGCGGTTTAGTGATTCAAGTATCTAGAAAGTCTTCCTAGCATTATTCTCAAAACCTGCTAATTAGTTCAAAAACTATCTCGATGTCCCTAACTTTGCTTAGAACTATGCCTATTCCCAAAACCTGCTAATTAGTTCAAGAACTATCTCGATGTCCCTAACTATGCTTAGAACCTAAAGAAAATGGTGGCTGTTTAAACTAGACAGATGAGAGCCTGGCCCAAATGATCTGCCAAGGCCCCCTCCCTGAATCATGCTTCATAGTTCAGTGTTCCATACATATAGTAAGAATGCATAGGGAAATTCTCCACAGTGTTGAGAAATAACTTTGGATTCACAAGGGGGATAGATAATCTAGCAATTCATGTGGCATGCAGAGGAAAAGAGAGATGGTACTCTTCACTGCTGAGGGGAGTACAGGATTGCTTCTTTCTGAAGCTGAGGAAGTGTTTACCCAAATACATCTTTCAAAGCGCAATAAGAAGACCAGTAAAATGAGGATACAGTGATAGATAAGATGTTCAAAAACAGAACTTAATTGCATTGCCATTTACATTTTGTTTTGGAAAAGGTATGAATTAAGGACAACTAATAAATTCAGCTTGATACTCTTTCTAAATAAAAAGGAGGTTATTTATATTTGACCTAATTAGAAGAGGAGGTGAGCATCTTCAGACTTCAATTAAAGTACTCGCTATTGTCTATATCCATAACCAGCAGCTGCACCAATATTCTAGCAAATTTACAGAAAATAAAACATCTTTAATCAAATTATGCTTCCTTATAGCACCACCTCAACAGAAGATGGATGAGACAGTAAAAATGAGACTGAAAATCACAGACCTTGAGGAACAAGAAATCTAAAGCTTATATGATTAGAACTTTTAACAAGATTTTAAAATACTAAATACCATTAATTGTGTTTTCCAAACCAACAATGGACTTACATCGAAGCCATTCCTATAGGCACTTCTTTCTTTTTCCATGTTAGTTAATGTGTTAACATTGCACAGTATTTCACCTTAGACTTCAGGTAACAACAAAGTTTGTCTATCTCTAAAATAGTTTTACTTAGTCATCTTTACTCCTTCATTTTCTGGAGTTGGAATTTAGAGATTATACTTACTATCTCCAAATGAAAACTATTCATCCTTCATTGCACAAAAGGTGACACTTCGTGCTGATGAGGATCAGTGCTTCCTTGACAGATTCATTTTAAAAATAAAAACTTTTTTTTTTTGTTGGTTAAAGAGATCATTGAATTTCATCACTATTTAATGACAAAGATACACAGTAAAGAACTTGTCTGGTTTTAGCATAAAAGCTCTTGGTTCATACGACAAGATCTTGCTGCTTGGAATGAAGGAGCATGGCAACTCTCGCTAACAAAAGCAACAGTGCTGTTCCACACAGAGCAATCAAGTAGTATGGAGAAGGAACAATACACTGTACAGCAGTGTGATGGGAAATTAATCAGGTTTTAGCCATGAAGCTTACAGCTGTCATCACATGGTTTGTCTATGTTCTGTAAATATTTTATACAGCATAAGGTTCAGTGTATGTACATCTATGGCACAAATGGCATCCATGGAAATGTCTCCTCATTTTGAAAGCACATAATCTTCCGTTAAATAAAGGTGAAAAACCTCAAGTGGATTTCAGTTCTACTGTTTGAGGTGGACTGGTATCTCATGCAATGTAACTGGGCCAAACCTACTGTTTATATATATCTTCAGCCCATAACATGGGCATAAATCCAGTATCAGACACAAAACAAACTATTGGCAAACTAGTAGCCATTTACAGGAAAGGTGTGGATCCACAATGACTAGACTGATGTGATCAGGATTAGATGTCTGTATCTGAGGGAGTAACCTAATCTCCTTTGGTCCTATGGAGAGAGGAATTTCTGGAACACAATTCACTTCAGCCCAAGATGGATATCTAATGTACATCAACATGAACCCTGCCCTCAAACTACCTGTTCATTTGCACTAACTACAAAGAGAGATCAGAGTGATCTAGTTTGCGGCAGAGTTTAATGTTATAGATGTCTAAGGTAAAATGAATCCCACACCACGTGACTTCTGGAAGATGATCTGAAACAGGAACTTGTGTTTGTTTATTTATAAAGATACAAAGTCAAAGAAGAAATTCAACCGCAAAACTCATGCTCAGAAGAATTTTATCCACCTTAATGAACTCAGATTACATTCCATTTATGGTAGTACTTAGGATGCTAAATAATCACAATTTAGTAGAAAACATGTGCATGGGTTACCTGGCACTTTCTGTGGTAATATGATATAATTGTATACAAGCCTGATGTCAGTAGAGAAGACCTGTTCAAACATTATTTGAAAAGATGCCATTCCACATATTTTTTAAAAGCTTTGCACGGAACTTTCGGAAACACATCATAGGCTAAATCTGAGGACCTGCAACCCAGAAGATTCTATTCTCAGAAAAGTTGCAAACTATTGTAGAGAGTGTGAAAATCTGTATCACCTTTGATCTCTGTGAGTGCCAGACGCTTTTGTCTGGATTAAGGGTAATACACATAGCTCTGACAAATAGAGCTACTTTTTCAACTTTACCTTTAGCAATACGACGATGCTGTTTCTTTTTTTCTTCACTGTAGGGAGCAAAGTAGAGAAAAGACCTCTAACAGGTGCCAGGCATCTTCAGCCAAGCTCTCTTGTTAGCATGAATTCTAATGCACCACCCCTTCAGGGAACTGATACCTGCTGATTTATTCTGACAGATGCTATCAAGTCACTGCACATTTTCAAGGGAAATGACACAGGAGTAGCTTCAGGCAAGTGGGATTCATAAGAAGTCCTATGTTCAATGGAGCCAGGATGAGTTGCTCTCTCTTAAATAATCTATTCTTGAATACTGCCCTCTCATAGTTCCCCATCCTAGCCTTTGTATGTATAGATCCACCTCACCAGACCATCTTGGCAGGTATTACTCTGCTCTTCATGTGATGCAGTAACCCTAACCCAGCATGTGCTGTAGAAAGTCAATCATGCTCTTTGATAATAGGTAAAGTATTAAGTAAACATAACAATATCACTTCTGTCTAAAAGCTGAAGCACAGGCAATGACTCTCCAGAGACAGAAAAGACTCTCTAAGAAAAGCCTGGGGGAACTTGAAGCTTTAGGAGCAAAACTGGATATAGCTATTAGATTTTAGGAGAAAGATGTAGCTTTCTTGAATATTAAGAATAGAAAGACTTTCTCTTAAGGCCAGCACAGAAAGAGAATGCAGCTCCTCTGTCAATGACTGGAATAATGTAGGTAGCAACAATTTAATTGCCGCATTAGACACTTTGTGGATTAAGCATATAAAAATAAGCATAAATACATAGCTCTGGTTAGTGGTGCGTAATGAGTTTTAGCCACCACATCTCATTCCCTTCTCATTTCCTCATGGCATCCATTTCCTCTTTCTCTTTCCCTGACTGTGGAAGAGAAATGTCTGCACCCATATTCAGGACTGATTCAGAGGTCCTGCTCGATCACCTGCTCCACAAACAATAACAGTGCAAAAAAATCTCACCAGTTTCTCATGTACCTGGAAAATACACTGAATTCTCAAGAGCTGGGCACAGTGTGGATAAAACTGTGCTCAAATGATCACAACACATGGAGGAAGGATAACCTAAATGATTTAGGCTAGTTTAGTCAAAGCTTAGTCCAAAACATCAGTTCATAAACTATAGGAATAGACTGTAGACCCTGCTGTGACAGCCAAGAAATGTAAACAGGGCTGGGTAGCTACCTCTTGTACTTAGTTCTAAAATAGCTCTACAGCAGCATTCCAGCTGTGGCAACTCAAGGTACAACCTAGCTCACCTAGAAGGTATCTGGCACATATCCTGTTTTAAGCTATAGTTAGTCAGCTATCAGTACCTGAGTCACTGTGTTCAAAACTAGCACAAGTGTGTTTATACTGGATTTCCACTCACAGCTCTGCTGGCAGTACATCTGTAGGATTAAAGCTTTGTCACACCAAAGGAGTGGGGGAATCCTATGACATTTAAACACTGAGCAGCACCATGAAGAATATATAGTAAGTAATAATCTTACACCAGCTAGGGAGATGGTCTCAGGTATGTATTATGATGTGACATCATTTTTTATGGTCCAATGATTTTTATGCCCGATTCAATAAAAAATAATTCTGTGATACTCTTTCCCACAACTGAATTACCATTATATGGGTATTCTGTGAAATATGGAAACATACAATTTTTTTAATACTTATAAAACTACTGAAATAGTGTGGTTTCCAGCCCAAATATATTATTCCGTAATACAGCCCTGGACCTGCATAGCAGAACATCAAAGTATTTTCATTGCTCATCTGACAGGTAATATATTTTAACTAAATGATCTACCTATACATATTACAAATTATTAATTGTCAATTAGATATACTGGTAATACAGATAATTATATGTTTCAAGTAACAGACTTGTACTTTGACATGCATTTGCAGACTAATTAGCACTTCTGGCAAGCTTCTAGAAATAGAGCATTCAAAGTAGCAGTAACAAAGTAGTTTTGATCCAGTTCTTTCTCTTACACTTCTTTTAGCCCATGACTTTTTTTTATTCTCTACACATTTATGTTTCACCTTAATGGGAAGTATTTAGCCTCTCAGAAATACATATATTGTTCCTTATGGAGATTACTGCAAATAGTTTCTTTTGCATCTGAAGACTAAAGCCAAACAATCCAAAATTTTCTCATCCCCACGAATTTGGTTTTTCAACATAGCAATTAATCCTGTTCCAAGGGCTTGGACTGTAAAGAGCAGAACTATTTGGTGGACTTGTTGAAAATGAAATGTTTCCATAGACATATGGAAGTGTCATCATGAAAGGGTTTTGAAGCCAGTGCTGACCGAGACAGCAACTAGTGGAATGTAAGAAACCTTTCTCCATTAAATGGTCCTGGCTGCAAACCAAAATGCGAAACCATAATTCTGTTTCCAAACAGCACTTGGAAGGTTTTTGGTCATGCACTAATAAAAACATGCATTGGAAAGAAAACAAAAGGCAAAACCTTGAAAGTCACCAAGAATGAATTCTTGCCCTCTGGACAGCTCTATGGCAAAGATCAGCTTTTTTTCTGTGAGGCCAATGACAAAGGACAGAATTTTTACCCATGATTGAGCACATACAAGAATGATTTTTTGTCTGTTTTCATAAATTTTAGAGAAAGGCTTTCAGAGTTGTCCATGGGGAGATCAGTAGAAGGAATGCTGTTCTCCGAAATCCTAAATGAAAGAGTTTTTTATGACTTCTGCTGGTGAAGAAAATCCTAACGACTCAATGGTCTCTTAAGACCTACAACCGAGAGAACAGAGGAACTGGGGGTCTACAATGCATGGGAATTTATGGATCTTTGTGGTGTCTAATTTTTTCTACCGTGTAAGGGGGTGGGAATGACTAGAATTTTAAAAAATGAGAAAACCATTACTAAGAAAACACTCCTTACCAATTGCAGCCTTCATCCCAATAGTGCAATCTTCACCAACAGCTTCTGGTTTTGAGGTTTATGAACGAAGTTATCTATCTAAATCTTAATATAATAATTTATGGTTTCCATATTTAATTTGACATGACCTATCTACTTGAGGGACTATTAAATCAGTGTTGGAATGAAACATTAACCTTTCCAAAACTACAAAGCTTACTAGCAGATCTTCCTTCAACAATGCGACATATTGTAACTGTTTAATATTCTATTTATTAAGACCATACAGAGTTTTATAGTGAGATACAAGATACATAAAGACTCATAAAATACACCCAAGTCTTATAGAATCATAGAATCATAGAATCATAGAATTAGTGAGGTTGGAAGGGACCTTTAAGATCATCAAGTCCAACCGTTAACCTACCCTGAAGAGANTGAGGGACTATTAAATCAGTGTTGGAATGAAACATAAACCTTTCCAAAACTACAAAGCTTACTAGCAGATCTTCCTTCAACAATGAGACATATTGTAACTGTTTAATATTCTATTTATTAAGACCATACAGAGTTTTATAGTGAGATACAAGATACATAAAGACTCATAAAATACACCCAAGTCTTATAAGAGAGGGGCGTTCTCCCTCAGAGAACTTTTCTAGCTGGGACATATAGAACTTAAACAAGGCGAGCCATTATTGTGCTTCTTTCTACAATGGATGCACTTCTTCTGCACTGAAACGCCTTTCAGTAAGATAGTGCAAATTATGCAATTTGAATTAAATAAGATGTTTGTCACAAAGGCATGCCTAGCGTGCAGTAAGGGCACCCCCAGCATGGGTTAGCCCAGAGAAACAATATGATTTCTTATTGTTCACCCTTACCTTACTTTGTCCTGAGCCAATATTCCACAAAAGCAAGCCAATAATTTTGTCTATCAGATATTGCAAAGGAAATCATAGCACTGTGCAAGTTAAACTTTCTGTAAAAATATCAGTGTTTGCTAAGTGTTTGTGTAGTTTTTGTGATGCCTTCTAGAGAGCTGATAAGGGAGAATACTGGAAAAAAAGATACGTTGGAATCCACTATGCTTCATACAAAACTCCTTTAGGAATTCAGCTGACTGTTCAAGAACACGCTGTGACAGAAGGAGCGAGCAGAAATTCCGACTTAATTTCACTCTCGGGCTTCTGCTGTCATTATCAGCAGCATCACTGTTACTGCAATGGTGCCTATGAGCAAGACGTTTGCTATGCTGTGCACCACATCAATACACAGTAACAAAGAGAGCCCCACAAAGCTTCCAATTCTAACTTAAAAGTGTCCTTTTAGTGTCAGTTCCCAGAAGACATTTCCTCTTTTGTTTTCAGAATGGGATTGCGGAACGCTCCTCACTAACAGCATGCCCTGCATACTTCACATGAAAGCTGCAGTTTCACAAGATTACCCACAGGAGCTATCCAACGGTACTCAAAAATCAGAAGGCGCCAGAACACCCAGGTGAATACCCTCTATCCTTTCCTTCATCACTCACTGAAAGCCAGCACTCTGGACTCTGAAGAGGAGAAAGAATTACATGTTTTCAGGCCAAATAAAAGCGAGCTTCATGTCTAAAATACAGTCAACAGAGCAACCTCTCTATGTCAAAAGCTGCTATGCATTTGATACTATGTTAGATTCCCTTACATGATATTAAATGGGGATTTTGTGATCCCTTATCTAATATAACGAAACTTCCATTTAAGACCATCCCAAAACAAACTATGACTCCCCATTATATTTATCACCCTTCCCGACACAATTCAGTTCTCAATTACTCTTCCTTTAGTCTCTAATCCCCTAACTAGAAAGCTCCCAGAGGGAAACCTGCAGAATGGATAAGTGAATTTTACAGAATTATTCACTTTTCACATACTTTAATTAACAAACTTGTTAGTCCACCAAATAATCTGTTACTAATTAGCACAGAAGTGCCTACATCACTAACTAAAAACAGGAAAACTGCACTCTTTTGCAAGTGCATCACTTCATATTACTTTTGTAGCATATCATTATCTCCAGTATTTTAATTTGAGAATTCAGGTCTGCCCTTTGTGACCACAGCGCATACAATGCAAGTCCTAATTATTATTTTTTTTTTTTGCAAGGCACTGTAAATATATATGTTCCAGGAAGAAGCTTAAAGCTGTTAAACTGGGAAAAAAAAAATGTGATTTTATACAATTTCATAACAAATGCTGTCCCATGAGTCTACCCTTTCTCAGTGCACTGTTTGATGCATCATAAATACAGCGCTTCCTAACTGTCTATAACTAGAGTTTGCAAACTTGATATTCCTTTAGCGGAGAGTGTGTGGTGGATTTGTTGGTTTATCATCTTCGTGGTGTTTGCAGTATACCATTTATGCTGCAATATTCAATTATTTTCTCGAGTTGCAAATCTTTTCTGAAAGAAGCAAGAAACAATGAGTTTTAGAACAGAAAATCCCTCTGCTGATGATCAAAGACAAGCTACAAACAGCCATCTTTGAGACCTCTCAAATATAGGATTGCCTGTATAGTGGAAAGCATGAACTGACCTAAGTACAAGGGAGACCATAATATTTCCCTCTAATTCATATGGGTAAAACAGAAGCATTAACGCACACTCATAAGGGAGTTCTGAAAATCTTGCATAAAAGTTCCCCAGAACAGAAGTCGATATGTTTTCAGCCATAGTGCCTCCCTTTCACCCTCTCCTAGGACACACAACCATGCATGCTAGCTGAGAATACTGCTCAGACTCTGGGTTACAAAAATAAAGAATCACTGAAATTGCTTAAAAGACAGTTACAGAATTGCTCATATGCTGATCCCAAGGCTTGGTGCACTCCTAATAGCAGGCTGTACATTAAAGACATAGCCAAACAACAAGATACTCATTTTAAAACCCATTTCAAATGGAATGGTTAGGAAAAATAAAAGTATGGTAATACTAAACTTAAGGTTTCTCCAACTAATAGCACAGGAGCAGTATGCTTCTAATCCAATCCTGTTCATTTCAGGAAAGATTCATTCAAGTCACAAAAGAGCAAGACTTTTGCAAAATCAGGCCCTGACATGTTTTACAATTTTGAATGGAATTATGACATTGTGTAAATTTGTGTTTGCTAAGAGGTGCTGGCAGCAAGACTTATTGGGAAATGGGAAAGCTAGGACCCCAGTGCCTGAGGGAATAAAAGGTGTATTACTTATGGAAAGGACGGGTTGAGGATACGCAGAACAAGAATTGACAGGCATAATCTTAACTTCAGTAAAGGGTCTTGACTAAGTCTACCTGACTACTTCCATTCATTTACTTAAAACTTCCCCTGGCACCTGTCCCAGTCTCTAACCATCTCACGTCATGAAATTCACATTTAAAATCTTCAATAATTCAGCTGTTCAATTAGTCAGCCAATCAATTATTCAGCTATTGATCTGCCCCACAAGGAAAATAAAATTTTAATGGATGGACAGTTTACCTTTCACGAACAGAAGAACCTGAGTTGCTGATTACAACTTAGATTTGATCTCTGCCCAGGCACAATTCTCAGGGAGGGGTGGGGGAAATGTCTAATTTTTTTGCCCTTTGCAGTTCTCAGATTAGCCCTGTTATAGCTCCAGAAAATGAGAAACATCAGAAAGTTTCCAACGCTTTGCCACCAGGAGTAACATTACAGGTGATGCTTATCTACCTCATTTGCTTCTTGCTTAGGAAATAATTAGGACTGAAATGATGCTTTGTGCTGGAGATAATTAAACACTCTCCTCTAAAAGCTATAATGGAATTTTTAAAACTCAGTTGCATTATTTTGCTTCTTGATTTTCCTGTGCTAGATGTAATTTCTTCATAAGGGAACCTTCCAAAAGGCTTTTCTTTCCTCTTATGAGCTCCTTGCTTTTAATCTACATCTTTCTTTTTAAACCTGCTACCCACCAGTTTCTCTTCCCGCCTTTCTCAGTGACCATTAGGCTGAAAGACCACCTCTTTCAATCTCCTCTCACAAGACCAATGCTGATCCCTGTAGATTTCTACAAGGACTGTGCTTGCTTTGGAACAGCTGCTACAATTAGACACTGGTGCCCAAAAGTTCCAAGACCCTGTTCAACACCTTGGCCAACCAAGTTCATCCCAGGGCACAGAACTTATTCCTGCAGATAATTCAACTTCTGGGCTGCTTAAACGCTGCCACCACCAGTTTCGTATTCTCCTGAAAGCGCAAAAGGGGAAAGCACAGCCAGCCAGTTACTGACACACCAGCATAGCCTTACAAGGTATTTTTTTAAATCAAACCCATATTCTACTGTCATGATCTCTAGCTTTTTATTCTACTCCATTTCTAGAAGGAAGGAAGGAGGGGAAAACAGAAGTAAAAACAATGGAGAACGTCTTACTCGCTTTCCAGAAATGAAGAAAGATATTTTCAAAACATTTTCTGATGAACCACAGGTATCATAGAGTTGGTATTTTTATGAGAGTAAGACTAGTGAAGAAAAGTGAGAGGAAAGTCACAGATCGGCCTCAACAAGCTGTCCCCTGCACCGAGATGGTCACCCCGGTACAGGTGCTAAACTACCCCAGAAGGGGCAAGGTGCCCAGATCTCCTCGAGCTCTCAGCAGAGTTACATGGTTCTTGCCATACTTACCAATGCCCATCAGTTGAGCCCACACAACTTTGACCATTACTAGTTTTGTTATAGGCTGATGAAAGGTCTGAGAAAGACCTACTTTCAGGAAGGAGGAGGATGAGAGAGCTCATGCAACACATGTGATGTATAGTACACAAACACACCTGTAAGGGATTTCAGCTTCATCACAAGGTATTTTCCCAACTGCACTTATAGGAAACACAGCAGCCATTGCTTTGCATGATTGTAGCAAAGTACTACTTACACCACAATACAGATACACTATTAAATGTATCCATCTTGAAAATGAGCTTTCAATGCAGCAAAACATTTCTAATCAATAATCTGTAGTTTGTGATCATTTTAAATTGCAACAGTGCCTAGCCCTACCGCAAGAATCCAAACAATGGCACTTAAAAGAAAAAAGCACAACTTGTCTAATTTTCGGTTTAATGTGTACCAAATTTATGTAAGCTTGTGGAGATTAATATTTTTTTCTAGTCAAGCACAAATATATAAATAATAAATCAACTTCACCATGAAAAAATTTATTTATTTCATCAAATTATTGGGAAATATTCACTGAAGAGGAAAACAAATCAGTAGCATTACATTAATGTCAATAGAACTTGAATCACAAAACTGTCAAAGATAGCTTATCAGTTACTTTAAATAGGCATTCAATAATTGAAGTACCCTGAGGAATAATTACAGGCTATATTAAGATGACAGGAGTTTCAATTCGTAAAGCTAAGAGTACATCCCATAAAGTGCCAAAGACACAGTGAATGAGTCCCAAATTCCTTTGCATCTATTCCTACCCCCACATTTCTCCCCCCTCTTATCTATGTACAAAGAACGATCAAGTACTTTCAATCTAAATCAATTTTTTTTAGGTCTTTGGAAAAATGCAAACACACACACCTGACCTGAGACAGAAGCATCAGTGAAACCTCCCTGAGAAACACACTACACTTGTATCGATCATCAACTGGGAAGTGCCTTCACCAGAGTGAAACTGCCCAGAAAAGCACCTATGTGGCAAACCAGAAAGCAGATGAAGGGACGAAGATGCTCCTTACACAGTCTCTCCTAACATATCAGTAATATCATGCTATTCACGCTAAATTTCTGGAATGTTAGTGTTTCCCACATCCCATAAAATTTCAAGCACCATCTCTGAAAAGTACATAGCCCATCAGGAGACCATCTCACTCAAAGGCAGGCAGTTTTTCTCTTCTTCCTTTCCACCAGCTTAGACAAAGCAAAGGCATCCAAAGACATAAAAATCTCTGTAGAATAATGCAGAAGAACCAGACACAACACAGGGTGCTTGGTCTGATTTTGGATGTCTGTGCTCTCACTAGTCTGGTCTTTCCTTCACCCAGATATCTCTTTTTTTCCACAGATTGTAAAGCCATCAGTTCCACCACCTTTGTATCTCCCAAACACTTTTCACCAATGAGACTGCTTACACCAGAGTTTGCCTGGATGTTCATAGAACCATAGAATCATAAAATCATTTTGGTTAGAATACACTTCTAAGGTCATCAAGTCCAACCATTAACCTAGCACTGCCAAGTTATGACTAAACCATGTCCCTCAGCACTACATCTACACGTCTTTTAAATACCTCCAGGGATGGTGAGTCAACCACATCCCTGGGCAGCCCGTTCCAATGCTTGATAACCCTTTCAGTGAAGAAATTTTTTCTAATTTCCGATCTAAACCTCCCCTGGTGCAATGTAGGGCATTTCCTCTTGTCCTATTGCCTGCTACTTGGGAGAAGAGAGGGACACCCACCTCACTACAACCTCATGCTACTTTTACCATGTTACCATGCTTCTTTCCAGCTATGTCTTTGCAGAGACCTACATGCCAACACTCCATCAACTGGATACTGAACAACCTCACATGAGATTTACTGCCATGAAAAAAATGTTTCTGAGGAATATATGAAAATCATAAGCAGAAAAAGAAAATGTAATATATTACCACTGCTGTGGCAAACCACTAACTCCACAGTTCATTGCTGTGAGACACCAAAGATCTTTTCTCCCCGCAGTGAAACAGCCCAAATTTTACAGCAGTTACAACTGAAGTATATGATGACAAACGGGAGAATATAATGGAAAAAAACATACGGGAATGCAGAAATTGTTTTAATTTACATAAAAACTAGCTATCACTTTACATGGCTAAACATTAGCACTAACATATACAAAAATAAAATTATGTAAGCAGAGGCTACTATTCCTGTATTTAGAGTCCTAAACAAGTAGCTTGAATTCCACAAGCAAGAAGCTTCTTCAAGTCCATATAACCTTTACCATAATTTCAGATTACTCTGAAAATCAGATTACTTCTATTTAGGATCTCACATGCGTATTTTTAGCCAGAAATGCAAGCCACACAGACTGAACGTTTTTGCCTATGGATAAATTTGACAGTAAAATGCACCTACAAAGGATCCACAGGATAGGGCAACAGCAGTGTTCTCCAGATCAATGTGACTGTAGTTGCTTCGATTTATTTGGCTTGAAAGAAGGCAGTGCATCTTTTCAGAGTTATGTATCTCTTTTTTCTCTGGCATTCTTTATCTTATTCTGCCCAAAGATCCATGTTCCAGCTTATGCTGGAAGTTGTGTTCTCAGTTTAGTAGTTAGTCATAGTAATCAGTTTAACAATCAGTTCCCACTGAAGTGAAACTTCTTTACATGCTATTTTCCATTTGAGATAGAAAAGACAAAGCATAAATACAGCACTATTTAAGTAACTACTGGGAAAATATATTTTATCTGATTTGAAATTTGCTTCTTTTCTTAGCTCTTTGCTTTTCTTAGCTTTTTCTTCTTTCCTTGTCCTTTTGAGGAAGACCAATGTTTGCATCTAAAATTAAACACTCCAAGAAAAATCATCATCAGTTCTAAGTACTGTAGTACATCACTGTACTCAGAGTACACTATATAGCTCAGTAACTACGTGAAATACTAGACTTTTTCATCTCTATAATTTCCATGAGGGGTTGACACATACCTTTATTCGGCCTTACACTTTAGAGACATACTTAGCCTTGAAATATATAGGCCTGCAAATAAAGCAAGATTTTTTTCCTCAGAAGTTCAACAGATACTGACTATATTGTGAACATATTGTGATTATACTGCTATCAGTCATAATTTCTCATGCTATGTGTTGCAACTGACGTTTGCAAACACTGTTACTAGTTGCAGGGTAGGAAATACTTCAATTGAAAACCAGTATGATTGGATTATTTTTCCCACCACTGAAAAAATGAAATCTTTGTATACAGATTTCTGTATAAAGAGTTCTCTACAAATAGTGATTTGTTTATTTTCATATCACTGTTAAATAGGGAGATCCCTGAGCTCATTTGATTAACACACATCTGAAAACAGGCTGCATGGAGAGTGCTTTGGGTCAGAAAAGCCCTCCTTAAGTCATGTCTGCTTCTGAGAAGTTTAGAACAAGAAAGTTATTTCCTCGAGCCTCCAAGTTAACCAGGCATCAGAAAGAGTACTCCCTCCTGGGAAGCTGCTACTAAACCCAGACGTTAGGAGTACATCTATAACTACTGAATTAAAAAAGCAATGTTCTACGTGTTATCTTTGAAGTTTATCTCAAGGCCCAATGGGTATAAACATAAGCAAGCCTTACAACTTCTCCCCCCAAAATTCCACCATACCTACCCCAGGCAACCAACACTTGTGCACACAGGGACTCTCAAAATATCTTATTCATGTCTAAGTATACAAGTAAGAAGTATACACTGACAAGCAAAGAAACAGATTAACCCTGCAGACCTTGAGGGGAAAAAAAGGCTGTTTTCTTTGGATGGAGACTTAAGCCACCACTTCCTCAGTGTGTTTAATATTTTCCTCCCACACTAGGTTTATTTTTTTGTTGTTTTAATTCTTTCCTGTGGCACAGTCTGAAGTGCCTTCTACTGCGTGCTTGGCAGCCACTCTTTCACTGTCCAGCTGCTTTCTCTTGCCATTGACGCTGGGATGCCTTTTCTATCAATGGATACAATTTACAAGCACATTACAAGCAAAATTACAGGCAGTCTTCCTGCTCAACAGGAACAGTATTGAATTATGATTTCCAGAGGAGTATCTTCCACAAACAATGTATGCAGTTTCTCATTTCCTCTTGGCAAGAATGGTATATACAATCTCTGCTAATTGCTTCCTGTAGACACACTTCTAAATAATAATTTGCACCTGAAAAAAAAATAATTAAGATGTTGATTATTTTAGGCAAATCATTCTCAGTTTAAACCATCCATGGGGAAACAACCTGAGACATGGCATAGCAGTAGAACCTTGATGTTATCTCCTTCTGTTGAATGTAGCAGGATTTTGCAGATGTTTAATTCATCTCTATATGATGCTAAGCACAGGTAAAAGTGCTCAGAACAACTTCCTGTTAGATCAACTTTGAAGTTATCTTTCAAAAACAGTTCATTTCTTAACCTAGAAGTGAGTAAGTTAAATGTCCTGACAAGACTTAGAGCTGCCCAATGGCAGCAATACTAATATGAGAGACTTTTCTCAAGTACGTATTTCAGCAATATCCAACTTTGACTGAAGCTGCAAAATTCAGACTCAGAGTAAACATGAGTAAATGTGCCAGACACTAAAAGACCACAGAAGAAGCTGATAAATCAGTTCATGTCCATAGTAACTGTGCCAATATTACCCAAATAGATGGCATCTTGTGGATAAGGAACCTGACAGAAGTCAGGATATTTAAGATCTACTACTGGCTCTGGCTATAACCTGTTAGATGATACCTGGAGAGTGTAGCCTTCTCATGCTTCCTATCCCTCCACCTACATCCCCCAGACTTTCAAGAGTGCTTCCAGTGTGAGGTTCTGTTTAAAACACATTTTCATATGCATAACCCACAAGCTATCTGTGAAAAACTAAAAAACTACCACCACAGATATGTATAATATGTATGTATAATTGATATAAAGGTTACCCAAGAGACCACCCTATCTTCCCACCTCCTGTCTTCCCACTCCTGCGTCCCCATAGCCGCTTTCTCGTCCCAATACACCCCTTGTGTCTGTCTCTCATTACCTAAGGGATGCATTTCCAAGCACTACTTCTTTATAAGGGTGCAAACTGAACACATGAATATATATGTGAATCAAACACCTGCTGCAGTTGTATTTCTGGGGTTTTTTTGTGAAGACATGAGGAATGGAACATGTGTAGCCAACAGGGATTTATTCTAAGTGCAGTAACATATGAAATACGGTCCACGTGACTAATGCTCTCATCACAGGGTGAGACAAAGAGGTTATCGCAATGGTGGGTTCCTCCACAGGGACTGCACGCTGCAACATCCCTTCCAGGGCTTCTCCAGCTTAAAATAATGGTGACACTTCATTTACCTTCAGCTGGTTTATAACTAAGATATATACCTTGCCTACCTGCCACCCAATTCCCATAACACAAAGTAAAAGAGGACTAAAATCAGTCCAGCCTCTTCTTTTTTAATGACTGATCTGAATACAAATGCCAAGATTTGGGCAATGTGTGAGCTTGTGTAATTCTGACTGTACAAATGTACACAGAGTATCAGACCCAAGCTTAATAAGATTATATTGGTTGGATAACTAGAAGCTGATGGCATAAGTCAGAAAAATTACTTTTCAGGTGGAGGGGTTCTCTTACAAAATAGATCATTGCAGAAACCTATGTGGTGACAAGCAGCAGAAAACAAAATTAAAAAATCAGGGAAAGTGAAGACAAAAAGGAAGGCCAGACACAAAAAAGGGCTTTTTTTTTTTTTAACATCTGAAAGGCACACAAACAGAAATACTGTCAATTTAGAGACAACCTCTGGGAGGTTAACTTCTTCAATTCAATTCTCCTTTAGGATGATGAGCTGCAGATAAATGCACGGCTGACTATGTTGACTGCACAGTGAATTTCACCTCTTGCTTTCTGAGTGCCATTCAGTTAGCTCTGATTTTGATTCCTTAGTTTGCTGCTTCTGCGGTGGCAGGAATTTTTTGGCTATTGTTGTTTGTTTGCTTGAATTCATTACTCCTTTATCACTTGACAACAGCTATAGATTCCATTTTTTTCTGTGGGAAACACCAGAGAGGTTTAAGACCTCACTTTTGACAGGCATCTTTTTGAAAACTACTAAAAAAGGGGTGGGCTGTTACACACCAATTTCTTACTTCATGAAAATAAACTGCACTTGGCTTTTGTAAGAGGAAAACAAAATTGCAATTAATTTAATACTTGCAAATCCAATAAATCTGTGTATGTTAATAATTTCTAGACCCAGTGTATTTTCACAACACTTTGACCTCCAAACTCTTGCAGATGTTTGCTGCATCATGAGATAGGGGGCTTACATAACAACATACATCAAGAATTAAAAAAATACCATAAATAATAATAACCCAAAATTTCACAGAATTAAAAATGGCAAAAGCCCAAATCTCCTAATTACTTAGCAAAACCTTTCTATATTGTTTAGCAATGACTGAGGACAGTAAGGGTCTGATTTTACTCTCATCAGACACTACAGGAACCTTGGCACTTATTTTAGTGAAATTACAAGCAAGTCTTTAATTATTTCTATATTTAGATTCTTAGTTACTAGCCAGTGGATATAATGAAATGCCATATTCGGTGACTTCAGCTCCATTTGACGTCCATATACTTGAAAAGCATCTGTGTCTTTTTTTTACTCTTATGGCCTCATTCAAATGCAGCAATCACTAAGTATTTGAAGGGACAGACCACACACTACACATTAATCAAGGTGCTGTAAACAGAAACAACCCTCATTCTAAAAGATCTATGGTTAATACCATCTAACGCATTCCAAACACTCAGCTTTTACGAATTCGTTTGATAGGAGTGTCACTGCAATACAGAGAGTGGGCTACATCTGATTCACTCTAATCGTATGAAAGTCACGCACTTTGCTCTCACATATGGTTAGCAGCCTACAGTAATTGTTCCAACCCTCAGTGATGAGTTTATTTTATACTTTATTTTGCATATGAATACATAAATCCATTAGACCAATTCCAGACCACAAAATTTTGGAATCTTATCAACCCACACAGCTGATGGTCTGAAGCAGGATGTGATCAAGCCAACACAGCACAAACATTCAAAAACAGATGATAGGGGAAACAGTCACCTGTAAGGGTAATATCACTTTGTCCTGCCTTTTTCTGCTTTACATTCCCAGTCTTCTTAGTGTCCAACTATCTTCAAACACCACATAATAACGTGAACTCTCATCCTGCACAGCCTTTCAGAGTTGGTACATATCAACAAGTTTTGCAGGTAGGGAAATATATTAGAGCAGTTTCTACCTCCAGTTTTGGGAAAGGACAGACCTAGATGATACCTGCATAAGTCTCTAGCTGACTGGCCTTTACAAAAAAAAACCCAGAATGATTTAATTCAGAAAGAAGTGTTTTCTTCTTGGGAAGAAGCACAGTGGTGTTTTCTGGTTTTACATTGACACAAGCATCTCCTGACTGTCCCAAGTTACTGAAGATATTAGAAAGCAACTAAAATAGCTAACATTTTTTAAGTCCATGAGATTAGATTCATGACAGATAAAAATTTTGAGGAAAAATGGCTGGGGCACTGTCTCAGCTCAATAGAAAAAAACCCACAAACTAGGAGGGAACCTGGGGCACTGTATCTCTCCAATAGAAAAAAAAAAAAAACAGAAAAACAAAACAAAACACAAACTAAGAGGGAACCAGTACAGACCATGTCTTTGGATTCCAGAATTCACAGAATCACAGACTGGCTGAGGCTGTAGGGCACCTCTGGAGATTGTCCAGTCCAACACCCTGCTCAAACCAGGGTCAGCTACAGCAGCTTGTTCATGGCCGTGTCCAGTCAGATTATGAGTACCTTCAAGAATGGAAACTCTACAACCTCTCTGGACAATCTGTGCCAGTGGTTGACCACCGTCACAGTAAAAATATTTTTTCTTATGTTTACATGCAATTCCGTATATTTCAATTTGTGCCTATGTCTCTCACCCTGCTACAGGGAAAAGTCTGGCTCCACCTTCTTTACTCACCCCCATCAGGCATTTTGACACATTGATGGCATTTTCCCTGAGCCTTCTCTTCAACAGGCTGAACAGTCCCAGCTTTCTCAGCCTCTTCTCATATGACAGATGCTCCAATTCATTAATCGTCTTTGTGGCCTTTTGCTGTACTTGCTCCAATATGTGTATGCCTCTCTTGTACTGGGGAGCTAATACAGCCTAGGACTAATACAGTCCTGTACCAATACAGCCCGGGATGCTATTGCCTTCCTTTGCTGCAAGGGCACGCTGCTGTCTCATGTTCAACTTCTTGACTAACTAGACTATGAGACAGTTGTCCTCCAACCTCTATTTAAATATGGGTTTATTCCTTCCAAGACATGATAAAGGAATCATTCCTTCCACATGATAAAGGAATGATAGCACAATGCATAATCCATAATAACTATAATGCAGGTCTCCACAATAACACAATGCAGGTCTCCACAATAACTATAAATTTCAGACCACTGTGCTGTGAGAATCGTTTTGCCAAGACTGGCAAGGACTGATCATGAGTCCTCATGTGAACCCATGTCTTTATGAATCACCCAGAAAAAAAGGTCCAATATTTTCAGATGACAAAAGGGCAACAGAGTGCAAATGAATTGTGGCGACAGATTAGATTGATCTGAATGGCTTTGGTGAAATAGGTTTTTTTAAATAACATCAATTTTAATACAGCCAAATACAAATCTAGTTAAAAAGAACATATGACAAAGCACATAATATTTGGAGGACTCTAATCTCAAATTTAGAAGGATGCTGGGGATCATGGTAGATTACCAACTGAACTGAAGCTCCAAATGCAATGCTGTGACAAATGTAGGTGTCCACACTGCAAGTGAAGAATTGGAAGTGACTTAGGAAAAACTGCAAAAACGACACAAGTTCAGAAAATATGCAACTATGACTAAGCGACTTAATCTATCCAAGAGAATGCTTAATTAGCTCTTGATCAGAGTAGAGAAGCATCACCATCAGGAAGACACTTCTGATTGATAGAAATCTCAGCATAATGAATATCAGAGAGAAATCTTGACTAGAAACAAGGCATACTACTGCAACTGTAAGGGCAAATAACTTCCTAGGAGAGCTTACTAGAAATGCACGCTACTATACACTCTATGTAAATCAAGACAAGATATTTTTCTATACAATAAGTCATGGCAAAAAAAAAGAAAAAAATTACAGGCTTGATGCAGGATTTGAGTGATGTTTTGCATCCTGGATCATAAAGAAGGCCAAGGTATATGATCCCTTCTGCCCTTAAAAATCTGTGAATCTAAAGCCACACTTGATTTCTGTGGCAGAATGACCATTTTACCACAGTACCCAAAAATTTATCCCCAGAGCAATCTTTCTCCTGACTCAAAAAGCTAGGTAACGTCTTCTTTTCACACAAAGTGAACTGTTTTGACAGAGGTCATGTTTTCATGTTCGTTTTCTTCTGTTTAATATCTACCCAACACTGAAACATCTGAGAGCAGCTTCAGCACAGTCATTAACCTCGCATGCACCCTGATTCTGCCTGCCTGATGTAAGCAATTCAGATCAGTCACACTCAGGTGTGACTCTGGCATTAGTACAATTGCCATTAGACTTAGAACTTGATACTATACTTACCTCAGTTCTGGGTCTATTTAACTTTTTTCTAAAGTGACGCCTAACTGTGAAACATAAACAGCCCATAGAGTTTTAATCAGTCAATGACATTTCTAGTTCTAGCTCTCTTTAGCCTTATTACTCAAAACAGATTCTAATACAGTGTGTTCTGGGCCAATACTCCAGACAGCTTCTTGCTTATAATCGGCAATGCCAGGTACCCATAACAATTCTGCTGGTACTGATACAAATCACTTGTTATCTTATATATTTTTCAGCAGTCAAATTTGTGCAATTACTTTCCTTCTACATCCATTAGTATCACGAATATCTTGCATCCATAAGTGTCATGAGTATCATGATATGCCAGGCAGTCATTTCTCATATGCTCTGTGGGAATTGTGAAATTTTGCACTTCCACAATGCACAACCACTATTCTGCTATAAAAGTAACAGCTCCTTGGGATTCCTGCTTAATATTTTCTGTATGAAAGCAGAGTGGTTGCACTGCCATCAATTTGAAAAAATCTTTACAATGACAAGTGTAGCCCCCATCTCGATGCTTTATTGTCCAGTCTTTTCACTGGTAGATTAGGACAGCTGAGATAGACTAGCAACCAACATAGAATCATAGAATGGTTTAGGTTGGAAAGGACCTTGAAGATCATCGAGTTCCAACCCCCCTTCCCACTAGACCAGGTTGCCCAAGGCCACATCCAGCCTGGCCTTGAACACCTCCAGGGATGGGGCCTCAACAACCTCTCTGGGCAACCTGTGCCAGTGCCTTACAACCCTCAAAGTAAAAAATTTCTTCCTGATGTTTAATCTAAACCTGACCTCTTCCAGTTTAAAGCCTTTCCCCCTCATCCTATCACTACATGCCCTAGTAAAAAGTCCTTCCCCAGCTCTCCTGTAGGCCCC
>VUYV01000018.1:4125528-4135941 GCA_008711295.1 Anarhynchus alexandrinus
CAGGAACCTCACCAGACCACCACGACTTCTCAAATATGATGGCTAGTGGCTTAGCGACTTTATCTGCCAGTTCCCTCAGGACCCGCGGATGTATCTCATCAGGTCCCATGGACTTATGCACCTTCAGGTTCCTCAGGTGGTTTCGCACTTGATCTTCACCTACAGTGGGCGGTTCTTCATTTTCCCAATCCCTGCCTTTGCATTCTGCATCATGGGCAGTGTGGCTGCAGTCCTTACCAGTGAAGACTGAGGCAAAAAAGTCATTGAGTACCTCAGCTCTGTCTCTGTCTTGGGTAACCAGTTCTTGCTTTTCCTTCCAGAGAGTGCCCACCTCTTCCCTAGTCTTTCTTTTCTCGCTGACATACTTAAAGAAGGATTTTTTGTTTGTCTTGATGTCCCTGACCAGATTTAGTTCCATCTGGGCTTTAGCTTGTCTAACCTGATCCCTGGCAGCTCGAACAATTCCTCTGTATTCCTCCCAGGCTACCCACCCCTGCTTCCACTCCCTATATGCCTGCTTTTTGCTTTTGATCATGTCCAGGAGCTCCTTGTTCATTCATGCAGGCCTCCTGGCTTTTCTGCCTGCCTTCCTCTTTGTAGGGATGCATTGCTCCTGAGCTTGGAGGAGGTGATCCTTGAATATTAACCAACTGTCTTGGGCCCTTAAACATCATTATTTACCTGTAAACATCATTATTCACTTGTAAAATTACTGCCAGTAAAATGACATGGCTTGTGGTACTGGCAAAGACTGACCATCGAGTAGAGCTGAACACTGAAACTGCTTGAATAGTGAGCATTTTTCCCACTATGTGTGAGCAATTTTTGTTGAAACAATCTTTAAAATTTTACATAGGAAACTGCAGGTTATGATGTGCCATTGGAACCACTGGGCTGTATCCTTCTGCTTTATCCTGATGTTTCTTCCCGTCTCAATTCACATGTACTGTATACCTACCTTACTCCAATACCTTAACATTGTGTCTTAATATTTGTTGTTCTCCCCATGTTCTGCACCAAATGTTGGAACTGGAATCAAGTTTGGAAGCTGCATGTAACACCATTAAGTTCTTTGAACACAGACAAGTCAAGAAATTATTGTCCAATAGCACGTTGCATCAAGAAAGTGATCTGGAGTCTTGTTTACTACCATGATAAACAGACTTTCAGCTGCAGGGCTGAGTGCTGTCTCTTACTGTTTCTTTCAGTCATTTAGTAGGGGATGTAGTGTTTTATAGTTGATCACTCAACTAGAAATGAAGCCAGCATAGTCTTCATGTAGTGTACAACCGGTCATTTAAGATCCTAATATATGTTCAGTTCTGTACCAATGGAGGACAAATCCTTGTCTCTGATATAACTGTAAGAAATTGTGAGCAGTTTGGGAACAAGGTAATTCCAGGCACTAGAATTAAATAGTTCTTAAACTGTCTGAATCTGGGTAATTCCAGGCGAATAACTGCAGAGCAGTGTGATGAATACGTCATCTCATGTTAAGCTTCTATGTACTGCCAATGTAAAAATAATCATTCTAGACTTACTTCTCACACCAAGCCTATTTTAGGCAGCTCTGTGAAGTCAGCTACCACCAAAATCCCTCCCAGTAAGTCCAGTTTCAATGCAACCAGGGCAAACTTTAAGCAACCAGATTTGCTTCGTTAGCAGAAATTTTATATATCCATAGGATGAGTAAGTGCAAACCTCTATCAAAATGCATTCCCATCATCCACAATTATGTCCTTGAATCAGAGAACTGCAAGTACAGTACATTCTGTTGTCTCTTTTGCTGCATCCATGCTGTTGATTCTCCCACCAGAAAACTTTTCAAGAGCACCAAGCTGTTGTTATGACTCATAGTAAACACCAACGCAAAGTAAGCAGCCCAATGTTCTTCTTCCCTCATTTCACTCACACACATTCAGTTAGAAGGGAGAAGAAAAAAAGAGAAAGGAGAAAATAACAAAGATTCAGTTCTTATAAGCTTGTAGGTCCATGGTGAGAAAAGAGAAGGCTGGAGAGGACTAGACAAGAGACGAACAAAAATACCATAGCAATTCAACACATGGTGAGGAGGTGGAGTGGGATAACACCACAGAAATGAATGCTTATGACTCTCGCATCATCGCCCCCAAAATAATCAGCCAAGAGAGATAATTACCAGGTTTAGCTTAAGTACACATACGTGTATATGTAGAAAGCAACAGAATGAAAGGAGCTGATCAAAACCTCCATCTCAAATGAGAGACAGGTTCAATCTATTACTTAGTAGCCAAACATAAGCTCTAGGTGAGATCAAACTCTAAATTTGAGTCACAAGATTTCTGATAGCAGTGTTTGTCTTAGCAACATCAATTGAGTGGGCTATGGCCCAGTGATAAGATCAAAGCCCACAACTCTAAAATGGTTCATAAAAATCCTCAAATAGCACTTCTGAAGGCAGCGGTTTAACAAGTTCATCGAAGCCCAAGCTTCACTTATGAGCTTTACATAGTGGTAAAGCCACAACCCTGGCACCAAGGGTTTTAGTTGGAGAATGCTGATGGGTTCTACCTGAGAAGTGAGGACAAAGACCCAGGGCTTTCCACACGGCAAATCCATACCTGCTACTGCAGCTACTCCTCCATGGGTCTTAAACCATATGGATGACAAGATCTGTGGCAATAGCAGGTGCTCATCACCTTTCACAGTCAGACTACCTTTTTTTCCGAACCTCTATTTAGGAACATAATTCAAGATTCTTGTATTTGTCTTGAACTTGGAACCATTTTGTGAAACTGAACACTTCCACATGCAAGCAAGTGAAAAATAAAATGCGAAGTAAATTAGATAGCTTGCTACATGTAAAAACTGCTCTGTTTGTTTCCTGATTTAATATTATAAGCTGTTTTGAAAAAAAAAAACAAAAACAAAAACAAAAACAGAGATGTAACTAAAGGAAGGCTGGCAAATGTACTCTGTAAACAAACCAAAAAATATAAATTCCCTCAAAAGGTTTATCTATTTCAGAGTGATCATTGCTAATTTTAAATAAAGCAATGAGAGGATACAGCTATCCAAACATGTTTTGTTGTATTTGAAACAATTTCTAAACCATTATTCTCTCTATTGTTCAGTTAAAGATCAACATTCAGGTAATGCTGAAATATTCATCAACACATTTGTCCTTAAGCAAATTCAACTTGGAGATTATTTTTAGAATGAAAGTTCCCTTAAGAAGAAAATGTGGGTCACGCTTGTTTTTTGAATTAAATACAAAAGCCCATATCATGGTCTGCTTTTATAATAAGTTTTCGTTTGGGCATTTTTTAAAAAATTACTGTTATTCAAATTAAAACTTGCTCTTATATCTCCAAGTTGACATGATGATTCACTCCATGAGTGTGCCACCGCCCTTTACAAAGCCAAGAATACCCCAAGTGTACATAAATTCCAGGATGGCTTTTAGACAGGTCAACCATCTCTTCTCTATAAGGAATGGGAAAATAAGAAGCGATCTTGCCTATACTGCCACAAAAATGCTGAGGTGCTGAATAAATAATTTGCCTGCAAGTCCAGCCAGGCAATTACTGATCAGCTGGTAAATTTCCATTCTGTTTTTCTACTGCTCAAATTCAACCTCAGTATTCCCTTTCTAGAATAGAAATCTTAATTTTGGAGAATTCAGAAACCATACTTGGCAACGCAAATTATTCCTCCAAAGGACAAGATACAAGATTGAATTCACTGCCCCAGAAATGCATTTTAAAATTAAAAAATAAATTATATTTCATTGTGCTTACAATTACATATTTGAAATGCATACTCTTTCTGTAAAGAATTTTGGTTTTACCATTTTCTTCTCTGGTAAAAGCCATTTAAAAAAAGCCCCATTGCAAATGTTCCCATCAGCAATAAGTTCCTTCTCAGTATAGTCGCAATCAATAACAAAGCTTTTCTGCACACTCAGCAACAGATTTAGGGACTCAAAACAGCAGTAGGTGGCCACATACAACTACTAAAAATGTCACTTTGTTAGTTAATGTTTGATAGCAAGCATTGAACTACACAGCAGGAATAACCATAACCACAGAGGACAATGGAAAAATGATTGACAGCTTCCTCCATTTAAGGAAAGCATCAGAAGTTTCAAATAGAGAGGAAATGAGAATAGAAGAATCATAAAAACAACTCTTAAAATAGTCCTACTCAGAAAGACTAAGGATAAAAAAAATCTTGCCATGAGGTTTAGGGGAGCCATCTACCACAGATTTTGGGATCATGGCCTGGAAGAAGGCTAAGAGTTTCTGTGTAGAACGATGAAGATTTAACGTAGCGATGGGAGCTAACACCAGTCAAGAATGACTTTATTTCATTTCAGATTGGGTATTCTTGTAGAATTTAGAGAATTCTGACCGAGGATTAATCAGTTTTAATGTATCTCCACTTATTACCTTGTCTGTGCTATTACCTTGTCACCGAACTCCAAGTGAGAGAAAGCTCCACATTCTACAAAGTGCTACAAGAAGACAAGGGGATCAGCAAAGAAATGAGTACCTGCAGCCGAAGCAAAGAGGCTGTTGGGAGAAGTAGGGAGCTGATGCTCCAGCCTGTGAAGTAATGGAAAATAAACTGTCCATGGATTGGAGAGGACTTCACAGAATTTGCCGCAACCCAGTAAGCTACTGACCTGTCTTAAACCAGAAGGAAACATGAATATAATGGCAATGACACAGTGGCAGAAGGAGATTTAATTGTGGACCTGTAATTCCATCTCTAGTCACCTTCAACTTTCATTATTTAAGGAAAAAAAAAACCCTGGTAACTATTCTAATTTATATTCTCATAAAACCTGATGTCTCTTCAATTTTAAATCTTGTGGTCTTCTTTGAGAGTTCACTGTAAGGAAAAGTTTTAAGCAAATTCACCTTAAAGATCTGGAGAACTGGTCAACTTCTCCAGTTACACCAGACATGGCATTACCAAAAGGCTAGGAGAATTTTAGTTCCTTCACTAGCACTGACTGTTGTGCTGCACACCCACATGGGGGTATCACCTGCTCTACCAGCCATTTAGATCAGGACAAAGCCTGGTTAAACACCAGTCAGGAAATACGAGTGGGAGGACACAACTTATAGTAACTGTACAGGATTTCTATCAGGGCAAAATGTCCTAGGCAGATATTCTTTCCTGTCATATCACTCCAGCTAAGAAAAAAACCCCACTATTTCTGTCACTTTCACAGTCAGCAATGCTATGAGTAGCTGTAGCAGCATCTTCTGGAAGGAAGGAAATTAGATAAAAGGGAGCCAGCAAGAAGAAAAGTTTAGAATCATACAGTGGTTAACTTGATTTAATCGATTGCCTTACCAGGCTAAGAAAGAGATCTGGCATGTGGCCTGTGCTGCAGACTGCAGTGGCATGCATCCAATTATACATATCTGGCATCTAAGTTTTTCTCCTCTCTGCTCCTCATCCTACAGCTAAATTTGTAATAGAGGATAATCCTTCTCTTTCTCATCTCATATACAAGCACAAGAGAGGGATGGGGTCTACCATACAGTTGAATGAGCTGGTACTACTTTGAGAGCGCAGGAGGGCATGCCTTTTGAAAATATTTGACTATTAGCCAAAGGTTAACATCTCTCTGCAGCTGATGTCATTACAAGCCAGTGGTATTTCAGAGAAGAAAACATAAATAAACACCTCCAAATACTCTTCTCTTTTAACAAATAAATTATGACCCAAGAGAAAGAAAAAGAAAAAAAAAAAAGAAAAAGTGAGGAATCTGGAAAGAAAACAGATGTAACCAGTGTCAACTATGAAAATTAACTCCTGTGCCTGTAAAATAGGTAGAAACCAAATAGGCTGGTGGTCTCGCATTACACTCAGTTTTTCTCAATGCCTTCTTCTGTTACTATTTCAGCAGCTTTTGATATACACACATATTAGCTGCTTAGCTAAAAGAAGGCACAGAAGGGTGTTATTCTCTAATTGCTGACTCCCTAGATGGCTGTGTCATTTGCTCTTCACACAAGAAACAGTTTGACAAAGCCCCACATGCAATCAAGTCCCACATACTTGTCTCTACTCAGTGTCACAAATGTGCAGGCCTAGCATCAGCTCTGGCTGGCTTCTGGCAGTGCCTACACGAAGAGGCACATGAATGCTATTAAAAGACACATGTATTATGCAGTGGGACACTGCCCAAACATCACCCACTAAATCAAGCAAAAGGAGTGCAGAAAATGCACAGGTCAGGCAAGAGCATTCTTATGGGTGTTCATACACAGAGAGAACCAAGCACTGCAGTTTATCATTTAAATAACCTTGTACATAAAGTGAGAAAGAGTCCATGTAATATACCATGTGGTTATGATACTTCTGTAATCCAGTGGCTCACTTAAAAAGGGTCTTATAAACTGTTTGATCTTTCGCTTTTTTTTCCTCTGAAAGTTATTTTTTACTTCCTTTCTCTGAGCCTTAGTCACAGACTACCATTAAGAGAAACAGAAGAAAAAGTTCAAATGAATCAGCCGGTTGAGATCTGATGGGAAGCTAAAGGGTCTGGATACCCATTTTCAATAAATGGCCCTGCAAATACCAACTGGGGGCTTTCAGTGTCCTCCTATAGCACAGTACACAACTGTGCCAAGAGGAAAAAAACACCCTTCTCTGCCCATAGGCTTCCACCATGTAGTACTCCAAGGGGGTTCTCTGAGCAGGCTTTGCAGCACAGAACTAAGTAGAGTTGAGCATCTTTGCACAGACTCTCCTCTACACTGGCAGCTCCCCCTCAGCCTCAGTTTTAGTATTTCAGTTTGCTGTGGGTTTGAGCTGTTTCACAAGTTTTGAAGCTAAGATATCCTTCACAAGTCAGATGTTGGGGACTACTACCCTATAGGGCCTGACAAAGGAATTGGAAAGGTAAAAGGCATAGAAACTAGCCAGTCTAGTGTCTGAAGTAGGAATCACAAACCTCATCTTGGCACTCAGCAAATAATTAACCCATACTGCTTTCCAAGAAAACCAATGCTTGTGCACAAACAGTCACTTCCAAAAATTTGTTGCATATGTATCATATTTTTAAACTACCAAAACATATGCAAAGTGATTCGTTTCATCTTTTTACTGAAAGCCAGACTACTCAAATATATGTTTGGTTAAAAGTGGTTTGCAAGATGATTTTCAAAGCATAGGCCTGCGCAGTTCTCCAGAGTCCTGTGATCCATGCCTTCTTCAGTCTCAATCTGTCGAACTCAGCATCAGCATTCATAAACATTGTTCTCAATCTATGTATTTTCCTCATCTATTTGCTTTCTTTGACACCACTGAGTGTTGGCTATCAGCCATCTGTTATAACCCTACTGTGCTCAGAACAAAACTGGTGAAATGGTTTCATTATTGCATTCCCTGAAGCAGTTGCTTTTGCTTCTGGTCTTCTACACATTTAGTTATATTAACACTGTGTTATGAAAGACACCAGATGGACAGTGCTGGAAAAACCACATCCTTGTTTTCAACAATATATGCCTTAGGTCATCACCTCTCTTCTTCCCTATATCAGGAAACATTATTACATTTCTTAGAAAAAGTCTAAGGGGTGTAGCATGTGGATTTTTCCCCATGTTCTATAAGCAGACAATTACATCAGACCACAAAATGGTTTCTAAAATAAAGGTGTTTCATACTGCAAGCTAATACCAGTGGGATGAAGAAGTCTGCTGTAAATATGTCAAAGCTCTAGGAAAGGCATAAGTTTTAAGATGAAACTGTCAAGGCCTCTTGCTAATTTTCTCTGGATCTTGACACGAAGAACAAGAACAGGGACTGAAGCAAGAGATGAGTAACATCCACAAACAAAATGAGAGCACCACCTCCACATTCGTGGAGGAAATTCCCTTTGCCCAGTAATCTGTCCACTCTATACATTTCAGCACCATCTTTTTTCAGGTTGATGTGCTATAGTTTAAATGCATGAAACAGTGAAATAGGTCTCATATTTGGCTGACATGATGCCAGTGGGCTTTCCCAGTGGAGAAGAGTAAAGGTAGTAAAGTGACAGTACAAGTTAAAAAAAAAATCAAGTTAAAATCAGTTGCTGAAAGCTGAATTTCTCTCAGGATTTCTTGCAACTGAGAACAGGGGATGTCTTTTTTTTTCTCATCTGCGAGGTAAAATACAGTATTTTCTGTTTAATAGTGCCCTCTAGCGAAATAAAAAGAAAATTCAAACAGAAGACGTGAACATTTTTCAACAGGTTAAAAATGAGGTGGAACAATGTCTTGAAATGATTTGAGTCAATTTGTTAATTATCTTATTACCACAAAAGGACTTTAGTGTTATGTATGCCTTTGCTACGTTGCAGGTAAAAAGAAGCTTTCCTGTAGCAGCTGCTCCTGATATCCTAGCTGAAAACCAAAATTTGAGTCTAGGGCATAGCACTGTAAGGCACGTTCACCTGAATGGGATAAAAGGAGCATCCAGCAACTGCATACACTTGTTGAAATCTAGGACTACTATCTCATCATGGTTTCGGCTGTGATAAGAGTTGACTTTCTTACTGGCAGCTGGTATAGTGCTGTGTTTTGGGCTTGGGATGAAAATGGTGTTGGTAAAACGCTGATGTTTTTGGTTGTTGCCAAGCAGTCAAGGCCTTTTCTGCTCCTCACACTGCCCTGCCAGCAAGAAGGCTGGGGGTGCACTGGAACACAGCTGGGACAGCTGACCCCAACCGACCAAAGGGATATTCCATACCATATAATGTCTTGCTCAGCATATAAAGCCGGGGGGAAGAAGAAGGAAGGGGGGGATGTTTGGAGTTATGGCTTTTGTCTTCCTAAGTAACTGTTACACATGATGGAGCCCTGCTTTCCTGGAGCTGGCTGAACACCTGCCTGCCGATGGGAAGTAGTAAATGAACTCCTTGTTTTGCTTTGCTCGCATGCATGGCTCTTGCTCTACCTATTACACTGTCTTTATCTCAACCCACAAATTTTCTTACTTTTACGCTTCTGATTCTCTTCCCCATCCCAACCGGGGGAGTGAGCGAGCGGCTGTGTGGTCCTAGTTGCCAGCTGGGGTTAAACCATGATATATCATTTCTACCATGGTAATGAAGTGCTTCTGATGCTGTCAGAGAAGATAAGGACTGATACTGCATTGTATCCTAAATTCTTGCATCTTTCCTCAGGCAATCTTTAGGCCTACAGAAAGGTGGGCATCCTCCACACTCCATGGTAAACACAATAACTTTCAATAAACACCATCAGTTCAGAAGTCTAAAGTAATCTTATAAAGTCTATGTTTAAGCTACCTTATTGATAATTTTATAATGTAGCCATAACAGCTTTTTTTTTTGTTGTTAATATTGTATTTTTGGACTGTCATGAGAGGAATAAGCTAAAACACCAAAAGGTAATGCAGATGATCATGTGTTTTTTATATACAGCTGAAAACATGATCCATTAATCTTGCTTTCCTTAAGTCTACATTGGGTTTTGGTCACTGTTTTTTATCTCATGTTGTGTCTTTTTATACATATAATTCAAGCACGTGGAATAGTGCATAGAAGTAAAACACAAGACTTATTTTAAAGCTGCTATTTCCTAGACAGTTTTATACAAAACAGAGGAGAGTGTAAAAATTACAGCTAATTAAAATATGACCCTTATTTAAATTCCCTCCTTCCTAAAACTTTGGGCTGCTCTGAAAGACACATTTCTTACTGCTAATTCACTTTCATCTGTGGCATAGAAAAAAAACCAACTTTATTCTGAAGTTTATTCCTTAATGTGAAAATTTTCACCCTCCTTACTGAGCTGGCTAACATTTTAAAGATTTTTAATACTAAACCAGTCAAAGATAATTCCCAATTCTCTCTCTTTTAACTAACCCAATTACCCAATTTCAAGTCTGCTGAAAAACTATGGGAAACCAGTAGAAATGTCACTAACGCTATTATAAAAACTTACTGTTCTTTGACAAGGACAACCTGGCCTCATTCCACCACTCAGAAGACAGACAGACATCAGCAGGGTGCCTGCTGCAAAGCCTCAAGATGGTGACATCAACTCCTTGCCAGTTTCCCCAGTCAGGGAGAGTGGCATCCCAACTGCAGTACCTTCGGTGGCAGAACCCACCTCCCTTGGACCAGCTTCTACCTGAGGTCTCAGAATGACAGTGCAAATACATACCGAGTCCCATTTGGCACACAGCTAGTGCCAGCTGGAAAAATCAACTTCAGGCACTTGCAAAGCCCAGTTGCAGCAAAACATACATTAAGCGCCTCCAGCTAAATCAAATCCCTATGGAGGCAGAGAGCTCTGCCAGGGATCCTTCCACAGGCTCATCCCCATATTGAATCCACTACATTTTGAACTACAGCGTTCAAACACTGTTTTCTGCTTCCTTGGCATTATCCATGCGTACCTCCAA
>VUYV01000018.1:4139434-4171557 GCA_008711295.1 Anarhynchus alexandrinus
GGAGCAGGAGCGGGTGGATTTTCTTAATGCTGTCATCATTTCCACCCTGCACGCTTTGAACTTTCCTCAAGCTTGTGCAGAGGCTTTTTGGTTTCCCCACCTTTTGACTCGCCGTTGCGTGTTGTGAGGAAAAGAAAATGGGCGGTTCACTTTTGGTTTATGGAAAAGAATAAAAGTCAGTGCTTAGTATCAGTATAAAAAAAAACCACCAGACCGACCATCAACCCCCTACAGCGAGAGCAGCCCAGGTGTGGGTTTCCTGCAAAGTTCCCTGCTCCAAAGCCAGAAGAGGAATTTTTCTTTTGTTTAGTCCAACTTGCTATCAGCAGTCTGAAAGCTTTTCCGGCCAAAATTACAGCCGCGGCCCCACTCTGCACCCGGACGCGGCCCCTGCCCCGGCCCCGAGCAAATGGCGGCCCCGCCAGCGACCGNGGCGGACGGCCCCGGGCAGGGGCCCCGCGGGACCGCCCGTGAGGAGAAGCGCCCCCGCGGACGGGGATGGCCTCAGGGGCGGGTGGCACACGGGAAAGCGCCCAGGCGGGGAGATCTGCGGTGGGATCAGTGGGCGGCCCGGGAGGAGGGCCCGGGCTGGGTACCCCGGCGGCAGCCGGCGCGTAAGGCCGGGGAGCGGCGCCGCGGTGGAGGTGACCGGCTGTCCCGCAGACCGAGCGGGCACAGCCTCGCCCGGTCCCTCATCCGCCGGTCAGATCCTGCTCCGCTCTGGCCGAACCAAGCCGAGGCGGGTGCGTGTGCGCTGAAGACAAAATCCCCCTCGCTGCTGGCAGCTCTGCGGGTCCCCTGAGCGCCCTGCCCGTCATCCAGGGGCGGGCGCGGGCCCGGGCAGCAGCCGGGGTGGGGGTGCAGGAGCCTCCAGGCTCCATACCAGGCCTCCGCAGCCGCCGTCTCTCCGGCAGCAGCAGGCAGCACGATGCCTTTCCTCTGCAGGGCAGCCGCCGCAGCAGGAGACAACCCTTATCTCCAGGGCCAGCTTCTGACGCTGCGTCGCTGCCCCACACCTTTCCCTACTCTTCGTTTTTTGGGTTCCCCCCCGTCGGTATTCAGAAGGTTCAGGGAGATGAGCAGGGAGTGGAGAGTGATGGGGGTAAGAGCAGCTGCAGGGACAGCTGGGATGGGGACGGCACAAGAGACCGTGTGTGCAAGAGGGAGCGTGACAGCCGTAGGCAGAGACTGTCAGCCCCACAGGGAAGGTTGCAAGGGGAGACAGGAAAGAGAAAACTCCACAGTCAGTCCCCTTCTATGACCTGTTTCCTTCCATGGGTGAAATCCAAACCTTCAACCTGAACCTGCAACCTTTCTAAACCCCTATAGTTCATCTCTACCATCCTAACCCCCAAATCTCATTTTAGAGAGAATCTCCTCCTCCTAGAGATCATTCTCTTTCCACCACAACACTGAACTGAACTTCTAGGACCTCTATTCAGTCCCACCACAGTTCCCCCATACATTTTCCATCAGAGACCAGCCTACCTGGGCAGCTTTTCACTCCTTGACTGACTTCCTGACAGACTGCATTGCATGAAGAAACACAATCTTGGCAAAGTATTTTCTAAACCAAAGTGACTTTCAACTTTCCGGTACTCTTTAAGGATTCACCATTTAACAGTTCTGAGGCAGGAGCTTGTGTACCTTTTGACCTGATCTCTCCATTTCTGCAAGTCAAAGTTATGGTGTCTTCTCCACCTGTTATTTCATATGTGTCATCTTACATGTGCCTACAGATAGCTTCCCCTGCTCAAAGCAGCCACTTCATACAACTTGGCCTTTGATGCAGTTTTGCTACATGCTTGTCATACCTGAGATGTGATCTGTGGGGTAACAATAAGTCTCTTGAGTCTCTGTCCCTTCATGATTTTAACATTGTTCCCAAGTAATACAGGGTCTAGTATTGAACTGGCCCTATCCAGGTCATGCTGGGTTGTTGGGTTTTTTCAGCAGCCCTATTTGCAACAATAGACCGGAGGCAATGGAAGAATAGCTAAAAAAAAAAAAAAAAAAAACTGAAGTTATAAAAGAAAATTAAGTTAACCATTTGGTACTGACATACCATGTTTTCTTACCTATGGATTTGCTAAATTCCTGAGCAGCCTGTTGATGCTATGTGCATCACATTACCTGATTATCCCACATTCCTCCTTGCTGCACACATTTCATACAGCCAGGCTGAGATTTATCATAACTCATCCAAATTCTTCTATTTATGCACTATAGCCTGCCACGCAAATAAGGCTTGTTTGAGTAACAGAACAGATAAAGTCAGAGGATCTGGGAGAAGTCAAATAGAAATCCCCTTCATCTCCAAGCAGGAAATCCAGCAATTGCCACACACGAGATTGTTAACAGCGTGATGTCTCACTGCTCTGCCAGGTAGACGTGCGCTCAGCAGCATGTACAGAACAAGGTGCTTTTCCCTATTCCACCCATCTGCATCTAATCAATGCAAGTGAGCGCTAGACTCTCATTCTTGCTTGGTTTTTATTTTGCATTGATAACACTGGCTACATACGGTGCAAAGATGAGATTCAGAACGTCTAGGATTTGCTGCTATTTCCATTTGAAATGTAGCTACACAATAATGGATTCAAGATTAATCTGCTTGAAATGCCAGAGATGTTAAGTGACAAGAAGCTGGGAACAATGATTTAGAAATGGCAGCGCAATTATGCAGCTCGGAGAAAAACAAACAGAGACTGAAATTGAAACTGAAATGCTTGTAAATTATCCTATTTTGAACCAAAATTTGGGTAACTTTCACTTAGAAGTGAACAGCCAGATTCAGCTGCAGATAGTACTAAGGAGCAGTCTGAAGGCAGTTAACAAAGGAGGTGAGTACAGACCCACTGGGCTTCAGAGGCTTTGAGACAGGTGCAGGAGGGAGCTAGGGAAGGAAGAGCACTCTCCTTGAGCGGTTCTCCAGATAGCTTTGGCCAAATGAGTAAGTCCAAAAGCTCCCATGAAGCAGGGGTTAACTGAGACTTACTTTCTTTCTGTTTGTACAGGAAAGAGGCCAAAGTAACAGCCACAAACCAGGAATACTGATGGTGAACGACCATGTCAGATTAGCCCCCTGTACACGCTTGAGAGGACTAGGCTGAGATCATAGGGTATTTTCTGAGTTTGTTTGCTCAGCCTTCAAAGATAAGCCTGAACAGCATTGACTTTTTGAGCTTTGCCAAGGCTGCCCTCAAAACCAGGCTCATAGTCCACAAAGGCAGTAAGCAGCCAAGTGCAGGCCACCTATGTAGGCTGCCCGTACTTTGATAGGACAGCATGGTACACTTCCCCGTCAGGAGCAATGCACCCACACACCAATGGAATTGTGCCACCTCCCACCCCATGTCTTACCACCACCACCACCTAAGCTGTGAGTGGAGGCTGCTCCAAGCTCCTAAACATGTTCTAAAATGTTCTTTGTAAACAAGAAAACATAGTATGAGACTTGTTTGCTTTATAGTTATAATTATTGACAGCAAGTATTAAAAAATCTTGGGGGCTGTTGGGATTTTTTTCTTGCTGTCTCGGTTTTAACCATATGCTTTTCAGTCTATGTGTCTGGCTAGGGGGAGAATTGCTTACTGCGAAATAGGAGGTTGAGATTTTTAAATCCACAGCAGAGGTTTCTCTTCAGTTACCAGCTTTTTTAAATTTTCAGTAATGGAATTTGTTATCCATTGTTGTGGCCATAAGTGACATGCTTCATTCATCTATAATTTTTATTATTTTGGGATATGTCTACGACCAGCACCCATTAAGCCTGAAGGATAGAGTGTCCGAGAGAATTCCCATCCAACCAGCAATTTCTTGCAACAAATGGAAAAGAGATGGTCCGGGGAGTTTCCCTGACGGGGCAGGAGTATATAAAGCCACAACTGTGTTCCTGTCTTTGAAGGCTAATGATATCCTATCCTGGGCTGCATTAGGAGGGATGTTGCCAACAGATTGAGGGAGGTGATCCATCCCCTCTTCTCAGCCACTGGTGAGGCCACATCTGGAGCGCTGCGTCCAGCTCTGGGCTCCCCAGTACAAAAGAAGCACGGACATACTGGAGAGAGTCCAGCAAAGCACCACTGAGATGATGAAAAGACTGAAACGTCCTCTCCTATGAGGAAAGGCTGAGAGAGCTGGGACTATCCAGCCTGGAGAAGAGAAGGCTCAGGGGGGATCTCTTCAATGTATATAAATACCTGAAGGGAGGGTGCACAGAGGACAGAGCCAGGCTCTTTTTAGCAGTGCCCAGTGACAGGACAAGAGGCAGTGGGCACAAACTGAAACACAGGAGGTTTCCCCCGAACATCAGGAAACACTTTTTCTACTGTGAGGGTGACCAAGCCCTGGCACAGGTTGCCCAGAGAGGTTGTGGAGTCTCCATCCTTGGAGATACTCAGAAGCTGACTGGATGTGGTTCTGGGCAACCAGCTCTAGGTAACCCTCCCTGAGCAGGAGGGTTGGACCAGATGACTTCCAGAGGTCTCTTCCAGCCTCAACCAGTCTGTAGTTCTGTGAAGGACTGTCTTAATCTATACCTTATGAGCTAATCCAGTGACTTGTTTCTCCATTGCCTTCATAATTCTCATAAGTTACTGAAACCAGTATCAAGAGCATGCACACACACACACACACACACACAAAGAAAAACCACAACAACCACCAAATTCCACTATTGTAACATTTTACATCTGCTCTTTCTGATGCAAATCCCTAGCCCAAGATATTCTAAATTTTACATATTTTATTCCATTTACAAACAAGCCAGCCACCTTCTTCCCAGGAAGAGTTTACCTCTGTAAATGTTAGATAGGAAGGTATTTTCCCCTTCTTTCAAGATAGCCTAGAACAGCAGCAGTATTTGAACACACCAAATTACAGTGCCTCAGAGCACGGAGCAGTAGTAGCTCAGTGGTATGATTTAGGGAGCTGCCTACAAATTGGAACATAGCAATGACTAGCTGAGGTATTTCGAATACATCTATTACCTTGACACAACAGCAAATATAGATGTTCCTCATTTCACAGATGAAGAAATTGAAGCAGAGAAAAACCCATTAGTGATGTGTGATCAATGAGTCAGAGTAAAGAAAAGGAAAGGAAGGATATCAGGAAAATCTTTACCGCTGAAAAGAGTTAGAGAACAAAGAGCTGTGAAAAGTTTGGCTGAAAGGCTTATAGTGATCTTAATGTGTACTTACCCATTTAAATGCACTGAAATGGCACTCTTTGAACTGAAAAGTTTGGTACCTGCATTTTTAACCGACTAGAGACAAGTGATTCTGTTTTCCTTGAGTCACTCATAAATTACTCTGTTTGAATGTAGGGAACAAAAAGAAGAAATAGCTCAAAACCACACAGAATATAAGTATCTTGATATAGCATAGCATCTACAAAAACAGCTGTGCATGGTTCTCAGCTCTAAATTCACTGAGAATGGTCCTGATTTTTGTTCCAGTGTTCTCTGGAGTTCCAGTTCCTTCCTACATAATTTAACTTGCTATAACTGCAATCAAGTTTTAACCATTGGAGCTTTACATGGGCTCTAGCAGTAACACAGATCTAAGACCTCTGTTTATACTGTTCTTGGGCACTTGAGATAAAGCACACAAAATCAGTATCAGGTCAGAATTCCCCATCCGCAGGTATCTAGCAATATCTTGCTATAATTTTACGCAGAATGAAATGGGCCATAGAAAGTCACAGTGACATATACCACACACAATAAGAAACAGATCGAAAGCATGAACCAGAAGGCCAAAAGTAGGAAGGAAACAAAACTGATGTCTCTTGGAGTCTTTTCTGAAATGAGGAAGGTATAGGACTTAGGAGCACAGGAATATAATGAAAATATTTTTGCACATATAGAAGGTAGACTGTGGAGCCAGAAAAAAAAGGTCAGGAGAGAGACACAGTCAGTAAAGCTGCATGAAAAATAGTGCTCCCCTTCTGTGAAAATTTCTAAGATTTTGCAGTTTCCCTTGCTAAATAACAATGGACAAAATCTCAAAAGTATTCACAAATGAAGCATATGCAAAAAGCATGACTAGGCAGAGACTAGGCAGAGAGGTCACACTACACCTTTTCTGTTTCAATCATTTTGAATGTTATGTTTTTAGAAGTGGCTTGATTTTCTAAAGGAAAAATTAGTTGGCAAAAATAAACTGGATTTGTTTATTTTTCAGAAGTCTAAAGATGTCAAAATTCACATTAGGAAAAAAAAAAAAAAAGAGACTAAGCCTTTTCCACAAACAGGCTTCTGAAAAAGCAGATTTTTGAATGAGAAGAACAGCCACTGAAAATTCTGAAGCAGCCATAGTAGTCTAATAACCTCTTCCACACCTCAGACTCTACAGTAAGAAGCTGTTTGGAAACAGTAGAGAGATTTTTTTTCCATGAACGTTCTCTCTTTTCCCTTTTAATCACAACACATATATAGTATAGTAGGTGGCATGAAGGCATTCATGGACATTCAGGCACACAAAGGAGAGGAAAGAAGAGGTGGAATATACTCTGTTTTTTCCTTCCAAATCTGGCATCAATGAAATAATGTCTAATAAAAAGCCATTGTAACTCCAATAACAACTACAACTCAGATTGCTATAGACTAGTTATTATGGTGACAAGAAAAGCTGGAACCAAAGTGTAATGTCAGAACATCTACTGGCACCATCTAGTAGAATCATAGAATCACTGAGGTTGGAAGGGACCTTTAAGATCATTTAGTCCAACCATTAACCTACCCTGACAAAACCACTTCTAAACCATGTCCCCAAGTACCACATCTACCCTTTTTTTAAACACCTCCAGGGATGGCGAATCCACCACCTCCCTGGGCAGCTTATTCCAATGTTTAATAACCCTTTCAGTGAAAAAATTTTTCCTTGTAGTTAGTACTTGAGAAACACAGACCCATTAACTGCCAGTTATCTCTGTCCTTGCTATTTTCAACATGTGAGCCATGATTCCCTGGCATTACCCTACAGCTTGATATATTCCATGCGTGGATAATAGTCTTGTAAAACAATTCCATCAACATCATGAAGTCTTTGTTCTGGTGTACCCAGAATAAATAGTATTTAGAAGAAAACATTGGACTACTCATTAAACATCTCTCAATCTATCTCATGCTGTAATAATGCAATTCCTACAAGAAAAACATATTTATCTTAATTGAAAGTGTGCATCAGTGAGGAGCAGAAAGTAGCTGAAATGCAATTTGCAATAAAAGAATCAAAGTGGTTAATCAGGGTATACATCAGCCTTTTAGTGGAATTAATAAAAACCATACAGAGCAATGTAATAACAAATTTGTAGGTTGGTGCATATAACTCCTTGTTAAATTTTAAATCTATACAAGAAAGATGGGGAACTGTAATCAAAATTGTATTAGCAATTCAAACTCCAGTTACAAACTATAGCCCAGGTGTCTACAAGAGGCAGGAAGGATTTCAATTTGCATTGTCTGGTTTTATGCAGAGGATAGAATAGCATGAAGGGATCATCAGAAATGGTCAACAATTTAACAGATTGGTTATTCTGATCCTTATGAGCAGCAGGCAATCTGAGAATGTAGTAGCAAGATGGCAATTCAAAGCCAGCAGGGTAGGGAATAAATTACTCAGGATGACAGAAATCAAATAAAACTTCTCATCTGTAGCTTGCCTAGTTGTGGTCTAAAGCTAAATTGGTGATTCATTTAACTTGTAACTTCCTTTAGCATTTCTAACCCAAGCATTTAGGGACAAGGACTAATAAAATATTACTCTGTAGGATCAGATGACAATTGTTCTAGCCCAGAGCCCTTCAACTGTAGTCCACAATGTAACGAGCATTTACTGAAGGCAGCCCACAGATCTACCTGTTCTGCACAACATGTCACGAGCTGAAGGCAGTAGCAGAAGATCAAAAGTCAGCTGCAGCATGTCACAAGAAGAAAAGAGGTAAGCACTTTCAGCTGAAATTCTCAGCTTGCCTTAGGATGTAAGAAACACCCTCCTGTTACCCAGGAACGCATAAACCATATTCAGCAATCCCTGACCTTCTGACCTGAGGAAAACTTCCTCCTGCCTTCACATCTAGTGATTAATTTAATCCTGACTCTGTAAATGCAGTACATCAACCAGACACTTCCCAGCATCCTGCCTTGTAACCACATCAGAAAGATGAGTTACGTTGCCAGGGAAAAGGAGGGGAACCGTCTCCGTGCCCTGTCAGCAGTGCCCTGATGTACCATATTGCTGCGGTACAAGTGGAATGCAAACAAGCAGCAACGCCGCGTCCTCCCAGAACATCTGAAAAATGCACTTCACCTGCTGCATCCTATAATTGCATTAGCTTTTTTTGCAGCTACCTCATACTGGTGAGTCAGTGCTATTTTATGCTCAGGCAAGACCTTCAGGTGTCTTTTTGCCAACTCTCACAATTAGCCTTCAGTTTCCTTCAGAAGTTGCCATTGTAGGCCCCTAAGAGCACGGCTTTGAACACTGCACTATCCCATTTCTATCCCTCTTCATAACATTATACTGTCTTGTGTTTTTATTATTCCAGGGGACAAAGGCATCTGTTTCTTTCTCACTGCTGATGGAGCAATCTTTTGACTGACAAGAGCAATCAGCTTTAGTCTCTGCAACATTCACAAGTACAGACCCGTCCCTCACTGCAGAGATATTGGGGGATATTGTGTCCCCCAGCACTTCCACTCATTTAAACCAATAGCTCCCTGCACACAACAAACAGCAGTAACTGGAGAGAAACCACAGGCAAGTGAAAAGAAATGAGAAACAATATGTTTATAGCAGCAGTGGGATTAGTTATTTTTTCTTAAGGTGATTACTTTCTGTCTATTCCTCATTAAATTTCCCGAAGCTATAAAGGCAGCGCGTTTCAGCCATGCGTGGAGGGGTTAAAATCAGGCAAAATGTAGTCATTTTCTTTCACAGCATGGTGTATTGCCATCTTGTGGCTGTTTTACCTGTACTGTGCTGGAAATGTGAATAAAATAAGTGCACTTTTCTTGTTTTTATCTTTTGTAAGCGTAACCATTTAAGAAATGTGAGAGAGGTCGATCACAAGTGGATGATGCTTATCTGAGCTTTTCTGAAACTTCACTCTGACTTAGTACCATTCCATCAAACTATTTTTCCTTTATGTGTGTAGGCTGTTTTTCTGAACTGTAACCTGTATATTGATTGCCTCACTGATGTCACTCTTTCTTATTTTTTTCTTTTATGTTTAGTGAAATGCAACTCTCTGACATTTTTTCTTACAGCATCTTATTTTTACTTTTTAATGTATTTCACATTTGATTCTGAAAAGAAAAACTCCTCTAAGCAGAATCTGTGAACAATTGTTGAAGTAAATTTAGCAGGTACTTTGATGTGAACAAGGAATAAAATAATTAGCTAAAAAAGCACCAAGAAAATGTGAAGATAAAAGCAGAGGTTTCTTAGTTATATATGTCCTGCTCAATAGAACAATTATTTTCTTAGGTATACCTCCAGAGTACACACACATAGTAAATGTCTGCACAGAAAATTAATTACAGTGATGTGTTCTTTGGATTATCATTGATGCCACTTACTGTCCTATAGTATCATCCATACGGAATTAAATTTATTTCAGATCACCTTAATTCAGGAAGGGATCTCTACTCACTAATATATATGAGCTCAAGATGTGTTTTCCTGAGCAGGAGTAGACTTGGGCTGGCACTTTAATGCTTTCCTGGATTAATGCCTATAAAGAGATCTGTGTTGATTATGAAACTGTTCTACTTTGGTGACAGTGAGAAGAATAAATCACGAAGTGACTCTCAGTGATTTCATCATTGCTTTGATCTTGTTCTCTTTCATAAAGATGTAAATCAGATATAACAAAATCAAGAGAAAAATCAGTGGAAGCAAATGAAGTTACATTGGCAGGAGATAAACATAAAGACAAGAAAATCACTCTCAGTTACCACCTAACAATCACCCTTGGAAAATCTTCTGGATTTTGAAGCCTTTCATGCTCATTCTTATGTTGCCTGGCTTTGAATGTTCGATATTTAAGAAAGCTGAAGTTTCTTCACTCTGAAGAAAGTTGTTGCTGTTGCCCATGGCAGACATTGGCAATGGGATATAGTCTGTTATGTTGTGCTTGGATTATAAGGGAACAGAAACAAGTCTTCGGGCTGCTGGGTATTCCTTAGTTCATAAAGATGAATGGAGGAATTTACCTGATCAGACATTGTTCCATTCAGCCTTGCCAATGAGGGAATAAGGACTAGGTCTGAAAAAAGACAGGCTTTTCTGACCTTGCCCACTGCTAAATGAAGGCTGTTTTCAGCTTGTTTGTGACACTCTCATCTGACTTGCTGCTTCTGAAGCTGGCTGAAGCAGCTTCCCAGCAAGACAGTTGTGTACAATTGCGTTCCCTCAGTGGTTGTGCGGGGATTTCTGGAAAAAACCTTGGCAACTCTCCCTTTCCTGTAGTCGGCTCCGTGGTTGTGGTCAACTGTGTTACTCCTTCCTTAGCAGGGACAAGAAGGCCCAATGTTCACAGACTTCCAGATGGGAAAGATGAACAGTCTGTGTGGCAGAACACGACCCTGGCATCAACTACTGTTTCCTGATGCTAACCATTGATACCAGTACGTACTTCCTAGAGCAGCTCTTCAGCAGTCTCACAGCTGCAGCACACACAAAGCTCACACTAAGCAAAAAATCATACAGAAAAACACTGCTGATCTTCACAGGAAGCAGAGATGAATCACTTCCTTTTTATAGTCCTCTGTCCCCCATTTTGCTTTTATGTGAGATTGGAGTGGAGGAATAATCACAACTTACATTTGCTGGGAAGTAGAGAAACACCGTGGAACAGATTTCCAGCTATGGTTTCTCTTTCAGCTGTGTCGCTTATAGCAGTTTAAACAATCCCAGGCCTCCTTCCTCAATCCCTCTCCTCCGTCTCTGTTGTGCAAATGCAAGTGTTTGTGCCCCAAACTCTAACAGACAACCAATCTGTCTGAAAAATAACCTGGCAAAATGAACTGGCTATTTTTAGTCATACCAAGTCCCTGATGCACTTCACTGCTCACCTACATGAGCAGTGGAAGAGAGAGAAGAGGTAATGCTGGAACAAGCAGCCATGGGAAAAGTGAGTGGGTAGCAGACAGAACCTGTTTTCTTTCATGCAGGAGTACCTGAAATGTACATTGAATTTCAGCTATAGAGTCCTTCTTCCATTTTCAGAAAGCATTAAGCCTTCAGAAAGCTTCTTGGATAGCTCAGGCCAATTAGGACCGTGTTTGTAGTGCAATTTGGGCAATACAGAAAGATTTACACAAGTAGGAATTTCAAAAGTGCCTTGGTACTTGTCCCCAATGGATTTGAACATCTGTTCTGAAGTGTAACTGTACTTGTGTAACAGTTCCCAGGATACTAACTCGAGTGCCTGAACAGAGCGAATCCAGGTCCTTCTGTGCTGAAAGCACAAGTTTTGGATTTGCCAAGGATTGCCAGCTTTCCCTAGATAAGCAATTAATTCAGCAGGTAGCAGTAGCAGACACTTATGTGCCCACACAGGGGGCTGTGTTATACATAGCCAACCACTAAATTCGCTCTCAGCACTTTAGTTGATGAGAAGAGGAGGTGATGCAGTTTGCCGGACTGAATGAACTACCCTGTATTCCAGCTGCTTCTGTGATTGCTGGTGTCAATAAAACATGCAGCAGAAGGTGGCCCTGAAATCCAACTTCACTTAGTTTTTGATAGTCTGCAAATAGAAGGGCCCTAATTTAGGCATGAAGAAGACACGGCAGTCTCAAAAATGAGAAGTCGAACTATGCTTCATATTTTTTTCAACTATGCTGTGACATCCAAACCAATTGGCAAGCTGGATCAGCCATTAAAGTTGAACAGAGTGTGGCTGGGAGCCTGTGGTCACGTTCAGTTTAGCTAAGAGTTGTGTTGGGAGCCATTATGTATTTAAGGTTCTAGTACAAGATGATGACGCTTGGCATTTCCTAGAAGCTGATAGCCACAGGTAGTGGCAGAGGAACTGGCTATGATACGGCGGTGGTGTCAGTGCTGCCGTTCTTAATACGGGTTGACTGCAAGCGCCTAGAGGTTTGTTCTTGTTCCAGTTTCTGCATTTCTGCTTTATATGTAGAGCAAACACTCTTCCCTAGATAACTGCAGGTGGGATGTTCCCTGGCTTTCTCCAGGAGCTGCAGGAAGCCCAAATAAAAGTCTCTTGGGACATGTAGGAATTGTCATCAATGACAGAAGGTAGTATTCAAAGGAAAATGTGAATTTGAAGTACATTTCCTTTAAAGGTGACTCATTGGATAGAGCATGTCTTCATCTGGAATTACTGATTTCTGTCCAGAGAGTCAAACATCACATACTATGTCTGGAAAATATGAATGCATTTTTTGATAAATGAAACCCTTGAGCATTGTTTTTGTTGTTGGTGGTGGTTTTTTTACTTTAAGCCATATTAAAGGAAAAGAGGGTATTGATTGGATCTGGCAGGTGGTAAAGCAATTTATCCAGGCTGCAATCTCTTCAAGTCCAGCCAGTTTCAGTTTTCCTATTTTAAAAGCGTTAACCATTTGCTCTGTGCCTGGCAGTCAGGGAGAGACAACCATGGAACGCAATGAAATTACTTTACCTCCTGGGAGGCAGGTGGAAGGAGATGAGGGTTTTAGTAATGACTTCAAAGTCATTACTAAGTCCTCTCTGATGCATATATGAAGTTAAGCACCCCGGAAAGTGCTGTACATGTCCTGTGTAGAAGACAGTGTTGAAAGTGTCTGTAGAAAATTATTCGCACTGAAATCACACCTGAACAACATGTAAACTACACAGATTGGGAGATGAAATATATAAGGAAAATAGCAGAAAAATCACCTAAATATATAAGAGCCTTAATTCAAAATCATTCTTGAATGGTAAAGCTACTGGAAAACAAGGAGGGGGATCACAGGTTGCGATCTCTAGGTTTTCATTAAAACCAAACTAGAGATCATGGAAAACATTCTTTGGAATGGGTATTAACAGAGAGTATCTGTGTTAACAGTACTGTTAAAACCTTAAAAGGGAAAATAATGTAGAATTATGGACATTTGTAATGTTGTACTTATATATACCACTCTGTAGAAACACAGAAACTGATTTTATGTGCATTAACCTGAGTATCTGAAGCACCTGTGCAGTGACAGCACTGAATTCAGTGGGGGTATCTGAGCTTACCGAAATATTAGTCTAGCCATGACAAGAAGAAAATCCTAAAAGCAGCAAGAGATTTTATATATAAAGGTTGTTGAATCATGAAGAGCAGAAGACAGACATCAAAGTGTTTGGGGGTTTGCTTTGGAGTTTTGGGCTTAGATCAGAATGTAGGTGAGACAACAGAAATTTGCTTTCTCAAGATCAAGTCTGGCAAGGCAACTGTAAAACTCTGTGTTGCTTCTAACAAAGTTCTCTGGTATCCCCGAGGAAAAGTTCTTATTTTCTCAACATTTTCTTGACATATACTCTGTGCTAAGGCTATACCGATAAAATGGTTGCATAACGGATGCAGATTTGCTTATGGTACACTGGAAGGCAAGAACTGACAACATGCTAATCCCCACAAAGATTTTGCACCCAAATGTTGATGTGTGTCACTTCCATTCACTTTATATTCCGTGTTCTTCAGCCCACCAGTCCTGCCTAGATGATGGATGGGACTCAGTTCCTGCTTTGCTGATGTGTGTGATGTCTCTAGTTGCAGTGTAGAAGTAAGACTCCATAAGTACCTGTCACTTTTCTTAGGTTAGGGTTGCAAAATGAAAGGTGTGACCACTGAACTAGACAAAACTACCGTGTTACATGGCCTTGATTGCCATTCACTGTGAGCAGAACTCCATTAATCCACCAAAAATGAAACTGCAAAATAAAAGGGTAACTTTAAAGTATTTGTCTGCTTCTTGAAATGACACTTACTGCTGCTGCAATTCCATGTTTATCACATCCCACAGGCTGCCAAGCCAAATCTGCCCTACTTTGAAATAAATTATAAATTCAAATTGTTTTAATCAAGTCCTGAAAACCTCACCAGAAATCTAAAAGTCCAGGTGGCTGTCTGCATCATCAGGAAGAGAGGTTTTGAAAGGTTTGGAATAGGAACTGAGTGAACAGGACCATAGGCACTAGATAATACAGCAGGACATCCATCCATCCTCTGCTGAATGTCAATAGAGGGAGGAAGGGATGGGAAGGACAGCAAGTTGTTGCGAAAGGATGATAATCACTGGAGACTGCAGATGGGATTCTGAACAGATAAATGGATTTTGATTAAGTATCAGGATGCCTTTTTTTCTTTGCTTTTTTCATCGTACTTTTCAACATAAAATGACCCTTTGGGTTCAATCCCAAACCCTACTGAAGACTGCCGTCAATTCAGTAGACTCAGTATGACACTTTTTAAATTACTTTATTCCCTTCAGAATAACACTGCCAGTAAGAACACTTTTTGACACCTTGGTAATGTCATGACTAGTAATAGTCACACTCGAATGCAGCTGCTTGAAACCGTATGTCCATTTTGTTTTGGCAAAACAAATTGATTTCCTGAATCCAGGAAGAGGAGCTTAAGGCTTAGTTGCAACTCTGCATGCTAATACCAGGCAAAGAAAAATCCATGTCTGGATAGATGAAAATGTAAACAAAAGAAGAATTAAGATGTTTTAACTAATCACATTGTTAAGCTGTCCTAATCGTATCATTAAGATGTAAGCAACATTTGTGGAATAAGCAGCTCGGGACACAGTCGGATCTGCTGCCTTTCCATTGTCTCCCTCCACAGTTAGGGAGAAAAGTTACAGTTACGACTTAAGTCCCCTCAAGCTACCATGGATCCACATCCTGGTTATCCTATTAAAAACCTGCATTGCTGTCCTCGGGTTTCTAGTGATTCTTACATTAGTTTTTAACAGACCCAACCTCTAGGAAAGGAGTAAGTCTGAGTCTGCTGTATTTACTTCAGCCTTTAAATGTCCAGAGCTACACATAGTGACTGTGGGAGGCGAGAGAGAGGAAAGTCCATCTTGCACTTCTTGGGAAGCAATGCTCCGGTTGCTTTGCATGACACCACCAGCAGTCCATGTTGCTCAGAGCTCTTGTTGGTCAAAGTACAGCCCATTTCAAACAGGTCCAGTGGTTTTGATATGATGCTTAAGCAGGGCCACCTTACCCAGAACACACCTCAACTAAACCAAAGATCTCTTCTTTTACAATAATGCTGAACTAAAAAAAAAAGAATTACACCCATTGCCTCAAATCAAACAGGTTTTCCCAGGACAGAAATTTACATTACTATATCTTAGTGGCCTTAGGGGAGGCATCTGCCATCCATTATGTCAGGCTTCTGTCCAAGGGTGTCAATGGTGGTGCACTACTCAGCTCAGACTTCTTCCATGGTGTAGACCTCCTCCAAAGTGTTTCTCTCTGGCCCTTTCTCAGACTCTTGTCACATCTACAAACACATGAACTGCCACACTGCATCAGGTTAAATGTCAGTTTAGCCCAGAACATGGACTCAACAGCACTCATTAGCCAGTATTTCAGGAACGTGTGTAAGAAACAGAAGTATGCCATGGTATAACAGAATTGTGCAGTGATAAAATAAGTGAGGTTTTCCTGCAGGTAGCTGTTCAGGAGCTGATTATTTAGGAGTTTGTACTGGACCACAATGTTTAATACACATAACTGGATAAACTTGATTTCATCTAATATCTATTTTTTTATCCATTTGGCCTTCTTATGCAAGGAGTGCTGTGATTTCGTTTTGAATAGGGTGAAAAAGTGCTTCCTTTTGTTTGTGTTTGTTTGGGTTTTTTTAATTTAAACCACTGTTAATGATTTCATTGGATGTCCCCTCAACCTCAAGGACAAAAAATTGTATGTAATCACCTTCTCTAAACCATTTATAGTTTTATAGGCTTTTATCATATTACCTTCTCAGCCATGTCTTCTAGACTGGAGAGCTGAAGTCTGTCTTGCTGTTGTGTATCTTTGATTACCTTGCCGCCCTTCTCTATCTCATCTCTAGCTTTCTTATGCCTGCCTTGAGGCTACCAGGGAAGAACTGTACACTCATTCAAGCTGTGGGACCACTGTAAATTTATGCAGTGACATAAGAACATTTTCTGGCTTTACTCCATCCCATTCTTAATAATTCCTAATGTTTCATATATTCTTTTGACCTCCCCTGAGCACTGAGCTGATGTTTCCAGAAATCTATCTACAGTCACTCCAAAATGTATTTCTTGAATGGCAATAGCTAATTTAGAGCCTGTTAGTATGTATGAACAGTTTGAGTTATTTTTATTCCATTTGCATTACTTTGCACTTATGAGTATTAGTTTTCATTTGTCATTTTATTATCCAGTTACTCAGTATTATGAGATTCTGCTACAGCTCTTTGCAGTCAGCTTCAGATTAGACTGTTCTGAATAACGTTGTCAGATGCAATCATCTCAATGCAGCATTTACGCCCCTTTCTAGCTTTTTCCAGCTTCATATTTTCCATTCTCTGTCCCTTACATAGATTTCTCTAGAACATGGCCATCACCCCCTTCCCAGTCCTTTTCTAGGTTTCCTCCTCAGAACATCATGAAATAAAAAAGATACGCCTGAATCTCCCATTCAGTTAGCATCTCTACAACAGGCTGTCTGTGTGGGATTCATTTCACCTAACTTTAGATGGTGACATCTATTTCTGAGCCAAGTTCTCTCTATAATCAAATAGAGAGGAAATAGGCAATGCTACAGTGGAAGTGATCCAACTCTAATGTAAATGTCTAAAAGGCATCAGATGATTCATGTCCTAAAAGTGTTTATTCCTCCTCATTGACTCAAAGGGAGTCTACAGTGAGTGGAGCAGATGCAGATTGCCTACGTCAGAGGCAGAGACACCATAAATTAGGTGAGAAGAATCCTGCTTTTCCCCCGCAGATCTCACCAAGCTGCGACCACATAAATTTCCTGCTGAACTGAAAATCCAAGCACTGCATTCTTTAGAGACCTCAAACCTGAAGTGGGGAAGGACTGGGCTTAGCAGAAGTCTGCAGAGTAACATCTTTGCTATTTCCCACACAGGGAAAATGCAGCTTCCTTTGTGCCATGTACCATACGGCAAGTGGCCCAAGTGTAGCCAGGATCTGGTCCAGCTGGATGCAGGCTTCCTAGAACAGAGTGGGCATAACTGTGCACAGGCAGTATTTCACATGCCCTGTCCCTCATTCCTGCATTACCCTAGCTCCAGAATACTGTAATGCCACCACAGTTACTATCAGAAAAAATTGACAGGACTGATCCTACCTTTGAAAGATTTATTTGCACTTGAAATATCTTCCCATTTCCTTGCATCGTCTCTATAGCATCATGTCTTCCGCAGAAAGAACAAGCTCATAATGGATATATGTACTTCAGCTTCTCTTTCCTATCTTACTCACCATCCTTTCCATCTCAAATCACCCTTCACGGCAATCAAGAGTCATGCCTGGCAGGGGATCATTCACTTACGGCTTTTAGACTGTTCTCTCCACAAGTTAATGATAAAAGCTACATTTCTAAAAAAGCAATGTTCTCACAACAGTCCACTGAGGTAGCTAATATAATCTTGAGACAGTTGGCAGTAAAGTTACCTCTGAGATCTCTTGTACAGACAATAATATATAGCAAAAGTGCTGCACTCAGGACATACAAAAAAATCTAAAAAAAATTTAATTCATTTTCCTTTATGCAATATTCACCAGGGCACAAATATCCAGGGAGCAGCTTGTTCTAAAGCTTCGAAATGTTACTGCAAATTAACATGCACTGGTTAGTACCCTTAAGCTACTGAACCACTCTGAAAACATAGCTTATAAAAATACTTCTTCCTCTCTCAAGGAAATATTCAGAAAACATAGCCTATAAAAAGTCTTAAAAAAAAAAAAAAGGATTTCTTTTATCTCCAATTAGTCTTCAAAGCAATCTTCTGACCCTAACTTGGATCAAATAACGTCTGAGACAATAAGAGTAATGAAGCAATAAGATATAAAGTATAGTATATTGAGAGTATTACTGTTTACCTTAGGAGAAATGACTGTATATTGGAGAAGGTAAGACCACAAGCTTTTATTCTGGACCTTTCTAAGGTCTAACCCTCTTCACTGCAGCTTCACGAGGAAGACCCGTGTCCTCTCCAGAGAGAAACCACCTGAACATGGTGTTTGGCTTGGAACTCTTGGCCAGGGACTGGTGTCAGCCCAGAAATGGCAAAGAAGTGCAGCTGTTCTCCCAAAAGAAAGTTTGAACCAAGAGAGAACACATCAGAAGATTTTTTAAGACTATTCAGTGATGAAAAGGACAGAACATCATTAATCTAATTATCTAATTGTTAATCTAGTGCTTAACACAAACATGCTGTACACTTTCCCACCTGAATAATGGGAGAGACTTAGTCATGTCCCTTATATACTCCCAGGAACTATCAGTGCTGAGAGATAAAAAGCACTAGAATTCAGCGTAAAGCCCTGCCAAATGCTTGATAACTAAAACCATAAGAAACTGTGACAGGGAGATGGAGGCTAACCTAATGTAATGAGATATATAAAGAAAAATCAGGTGATTGCAATAATTAACTATTACAGTATGAAGGTGAGATTCATCTGTGCCCAGCGGTACGATGTGGATGCCCCAGCTGAGTGCTCAGCTCCAGCCCTTTTATAATCAGTGGAGAAAAAAAAAGCAGGTATTTCTTGGGTATAATTCACCTCTTCTTAAATTAGACCCTTAAATTAGGACACAGCTGTGGAAACCCCACCTCCAGAACACTTCTGTCTTCTGAGCAGGCTCCCATCCCTGGATTCCTACTGCCCATTTTTACTAAGGAATTTTCTAGTTATTATTGAATGCAAATGATGTGTCTCAAGAGCCCTATTATTTATCTACTCATTCAGAAAATCTCATTGAGCTGTATTCTTGTGTAACTGCTTAGGACCTGCACAAATGTTAATGGAGTACTCTTATGCTTGTCTGAAATTGATTCCTCTGTGATATATAAAGAAGTTGTTCATGGGGCTTCTTCTTCCCCTGCTATTATTTTTTGTCTTAGGAAGTTAACTGGTTTGTAGTTATAAACTTGAATTTTGGCATTGTGTTTATTTGATGTATGATATGTAGTATTGTCCTGATTTGAGGACCACGACAAGTATATATATATATGATAAATAATTTCTCTCATTACATGGCAGTTTCAACAGTGTTGGGTAGATCACGCACGCCACAAGCCTTAGTGGACGGCCTGCGTGCTACCAGTGGCTTCATGCCACCAGCAAGGCATGGCAATTGGTGGTGATGCTCAACTTTCAGGCAGTGCCGCAGCACGACTCCCCGCATCGGGGAAGATGCTGTAGCAGCGTTGCTGTCCTCTCCCATCAGTCAGCACATATGCTGAGCTCAGAAACAGAAGCGTGAGACATCGGCCAGATTGCAGGTGGCACTGGGACACGGTGGGAAACCCTGGGCCGAATGCAGCTACGGTCTGTGGGGAGAGGCTGTCCTGCTTTTGCTGCTGCTATACGTCTCACAGTCCCGAACGTGCTCTGAATCACACTCAGATCAGGAGGTGCTAACTGGAGCGAGGCAGGTTTCTGCCTTCAGAGTCCGCCCTGTAAATCTTGCCTGGAGTGCTGAGTATTTCTCTTGAAAAATGTCACTTTTGTGTGGATGGAAGGGAAGTAGGTAACAGTTAATCCACAGAAATGCAGGACAAAAATCATGTTCAAAATTTTTACGGTGTGAACGTGACCCAAGCCTATGCCTATTTCCAGAGGACACATAGCACAGAGCTTGCAGATCCACCCTTGGTTCCTAATTCAGTGCCCTCCTCTTTCATTTATGTCAATACAAAAAAAAAAAAAAATTAATTTTACAACTTCTGACTTTTTTGTTTCAAGCAAGTTAACTGAAATCTAAATGAAAGTAAAGGCATATAAAACAAATTTTAGGAAACCTTATTTAGAGCTTTTGGAGGTTTCACAGATACTGTGAAAGGAAATATTTTTTTTCCTAATCACCCAGATGCTGCTTTTCACAGATTGTAATACATTTTACAGAAGTGGCTAAGTGTTTTCTCCATTTTACTCACCAGGAAATGCATTCGTCTCATTTTTAGCACTTAATTCCTGAGCACTCAGAATTAGCGACATCAAATGAAATCTTGGAAAAGTTCCCTTTAACTACAGCAGGTCCAAGATTTCACCACAGGCTAGATTTTCAGAACTGCTGCTGCTGGCTCCCAGCTCTGAGAGAGATCAATGGAAACCTCAAGTGCTCAGAGAAGCAGAAAATCTGGGTGTAGATATAAGAATCTCAGGGTGAGCAAAAGCAGAGGCATCTCGTTTCAGACTCCACTTTTGAAAATGTGCTTACATGAACAGGAATTTGTCGCTTTCAATGTGTGTGTCCATGATCTACCCACTGGGCGACAGAGTCTAACCCGTGGCATTTTTGTCATAACTATAGCTAGGGTAAAAAGCCAAAAGTGGCTTTTTTATCAATACAGCTCTTCTTGTAATTGGAGTGCCTTGGGTTGCTCAGTGCGACTTCACCTCATGCGGACTAGACAGAGAGGAAGGGAAAGGATTTTGACAGAGATCAATAATGTAGTTTAGACAAGGCATTACGGGGAGCGTCTGTCTGCTTTGGTACCTCCCTCTGGTTTACCAGTGGGGATAATGGGCTTTGACTTCTTGCCAGCTCTGCCATCCCAGAGAGGAGGTCATTGCTAGTTCAACGCTGAGTGCCTCTTGCTAATCCACCATTAACCACAGCACTCTTAGGCAATTATTTCTGTCTGGTATTTCCATCATGAAAAGGATATTCAAGTCCCCTTACAACACACAAACCAGTTTTCTTACCTGCTCCGCTTTTTCTGATCTCCCAGGACGTAACTCTTGCATTTTTCCCCTAGGCGTGGGACAAGCAAGGAAGGAAGGAAGCTTTCTACCTGGCAGTGAAGTCATACCAAAAACCCGAGGAGAGCAAAGATCTCAAGCTCAGAAAATCGAGGAGGAGTGGAATATATGTAACAAAGTAACACCTTTCAAGGAGAGGTGACTGATGTAAAGTTCAAAAAGCAGCTAAAATTGCTTTGTGATGAGAAATTGTATTTATTCTCAGTACGATGAACATTTTTATTTGACTTACTCCAAATACATGGCTTTGTTTTATTTTTACATCTCTTGACTGTTATGTGTTAAGCAGCAGTCTTGGAGACAGCTACTTCCTGGCAAACAGAAACCAGAACCCATTGAGAAAATACTAGATGAAACAAAATGTATTGTCTCTTGAAAATGGTTTTCAGTGAGCTTGACAGCAAAATATTGTTGATGAAATTAACAACAGGTGAAGGAAGAATTAAGCGGAGAGGCAAAGAACTGAGAAAGAATTTTATAGGTGAGGTTTGCAGACAGCAAATTAGGCAGGAAAAAGGAACACCAGGAAGAGTTCCTTATCTCACAGCATGCGCAGAATGAAAACGCTCTTGCAGCAGTACTTTAGAGGCGATGGGAAGGAAGAGAAGGAAGGCAAATCCCACGAGAACAGAAAAAGTAAATGAAGAAAAACAGAGACAGGCTTGGACAGCTAGGTTCAGATGCCCAACGAGAGTAGAAGATAGCATGTTACCAGTGACATGCGACTGTGATACCCTTATTTTCTCTCCCCTTTGCAGTACTCTTCACCCCCACGTCTCGTGACTTCCTCCACTCTCTCACTGTAATAATCCCTGGGTCTTCATGACTTCGTTGTCCTGCTGTGCCACCTTGCCTATTCCTATTCCAGAAGCCCTGTGAGCTGGAAATGCCCACCCCGGGCAGGCCGGCTGCCGCACCGGCCAGACCCACACGGGTACCTGCAGCTGCAGCTCCCCCATCAGCCCATTTCCTCCATCCTCTGCCCCGTGCTCAGACCATCCTGTACAAGATGATGTGCTGCTCTGCTCAGTCACGGTTTTCCTCATTGATCCTCTTTTCTTTAAAGCCCTCAAGAAAATTGTCAGGAAAAAAAAAAAAATAATCCTGCTTTTACAGTTTTCCTAAAAATCTTTTTCCTCTCTGTCCCCTGCTATGCGAGGCCTTTGCTAAGTAGAATCATAGAATCATAGAATTGTCTAGGTTGGAAGGGACCTTTAAGATTATCAAGTCCAACCATCACCCTAACACTGCCAAAACGACCACTAAACTGTGTCTCTAAGTAACCAGGTGTTATTTTGAGATGGCTTTGTGCTCCCTCAGTACATGTGTAACTTTGTCAAAATTAGTGTGCTTCCTCCCAAAATCTCCTTGTTCTATTCTGGTTTGTTACCCGTCCTCCTTCATGGCATTGCACTTGAAGTGAGTTATTTGGGGCAGGGACGCTGTGTTTTTATTTCTATTATGGAAAGCTTACAAAGCTCTCTGTGACTATAAAATAATAATTATCCCAACATCTATTGTTGGGGCAATGTTAGGGGACTTCAGAGAGGCTGCTCGTTTTAACTCCTGTAAGCCCTGCTTCTGAATGTTGTCATTCCACAAAGCATTTCTTCAAAGGAGAGTGTTTGTGGCTGGATGCCAGAGAATTATGCAATGTCTTTAAAATGTGAGGCACAGAATGGATTAGTACTTTGTCTGTGAGCTGAAAATTCAGGCTATTTTCATGTGCTGGGATAAAGGTGGTTCAAAGAAATGCTGAAGCCACCACAATCATTCTGTTGCCATTTGCCTGTTGTGAGCTAATGCTGAAATAGCTGCGGCAGTGCCGTTGCTACCCCATCACTGTGTAGGCAAAGGATCATTGCCAGAGACACGAAAGTGGGACACACGATGCTGTAATACTCCGAGCTGACTGCAGCCCACTTAAACCGAAGAAGTTGTGCAATTAGTTTAATTCAAAGTGATAATTGACCCAGCTCATGACTGTTCCTAGGATAAAAAGAGGAGGAAAGATGGTTTGGTGCTAGCTCTGTCTCAGCCACTTCAGGCTTTCTGGGTATCTTCTTTATATATTTAATTAAGTACATTTGAAGGACAAACCTAGAGGGTAATGAGCTTTTACAACTCCCACTGAAATTAAAAGCAGCTGCACATGAGCAGTTCCTGAGGTTTTGAAAGAAATATATTTGTCCCATAAAAAATACATTAGATGACCATTAAAGTTCTGAAACATGACAATAAAAGCAAATACATTTATAATTAGGGCTGCCCCTCATTCATTAGACACCGGCTGGCGTCTCCTTTACTACTCAATCAATGCTTTGCTCTTATTTTGTCCTTTCTTAATTTTTGGCGTCATGTTTGTGTACAGAGTTCTTCTGCCTGAAAAGTACTATAAATAAGTAACCTGCTATTACTGCTGACCACAGCCCACTGCCTGCTCCTGAAAGCTTCTGTTTTCTTTGGTGTCACACTGATTTGAAAGGAGCTGCTTACATGAGTGAGGAGCACTTGTCCTCATCCTAGCAAGTTTCTCTAGAATAAATAGAGATGCAAATGCAAAACTATTTCATGTCAAAGGCACAGAATTATGATGGTGCCAGATGATAGGACAAAGCCCGGTGGTACATGACTGATTGCTTTGGGAGACAAGGCTTTTATTTATATGGAATGGTAGATTACAAAAAATGTTGTCAGTTCACACCTGAATATACACTCAATTTCATGTGACTTGAATTCCAATAAAATATATCATATTAAGGGTATTAAAAGATGATGATTAGACTGATAGGGGCACACAAATTACATAAATAAATTATTTCAGTGGGTGCAAAGATTCATCATCTTGCAGACATAGAAAAAGAACATAAAATCAGTGTTGGCAATATGAGTATTTCTGTATAAACAGTGGAACATAGTAGTTACACAAACTAATGTCTCTCTGCAGACCTTGAATAGACTGATGGGATAAACTTGTCTGAACAAGCATATGTTTTAACACAGTCATAAACATTAAGCGTGGAATCTGAGACATGCTTATAGGACCGAGAATGAGATCTTGGAAAGCATGGACACTATAAATATTGTAGAGGTCCTGACATATAATGAGCTCAATACGTGTTTCCTTGTATCAGCAAATAGGAAATATTACTATAGCTAAGAGAGCGAATATAATCGTTGTTTAAGATCAAGGAAATTTCAAACTCTTGTATCTGCACTTCAAGGAGACATTGACAGATGGGATAGAGCTAAAGCGAAAGATTCAAGATGCAGAAAATGTATTTTCTTGTCTCTCCCAGTGTAAGTTATGTGTTCCAGTTTCACTTGTTTGAACAGATTAAGATGTGTCAGCAAGAAACTGGAGACTGAAGGAAATCATCAGTCTGTAGGATTCCCTGATTTCCCATCACAGGCATTAAAGTACTGTGCTTCCTGTTGAAAACAGTGATGCAGGAGCATAGCCAAGAGGGCAGATCATTCAGAAGTGGTTTCAGACTGCATGACTTTTTTGTCAGTATTTAGTCAGTATTTTAGTCAGCTACCACAGTGCCAGCACTGAGCTGCACATGAGTTCTTGCCTCCTTGAATAAAGAATGAGAAGCCATCAAAACGACCACAGTTGGGCAGCTCTCAGTAAAAGCATCATTGCACCCAGTGGAGAAAAAAGGGGACGTGAAGGTGCTTTCACAACAGCATCCTCCCATCCTTCCTTCCCTGCACTGAAAAGCTTCCAACAGAGCCAAAAAAAGTGGAAGGTATAAACAGTGGAGAGACTGTGGAGCCACACATCAAGGGTGAAGGTGTTAGGGAAAGAAGGAGGGAGGAAGAACAGAGAAGTGAAATCATGAAGGATGCAAAAGGGGAGGAATAAGAAGAAAGGAAATAAGAAGAGACAGGCTTAATGAAAAAGAATATCAAGGAGGGTACCTCATATTGTAGAAGAGTTGCACTATTATAGTGTTATTCACATAGGGAGAAGAGAAAAATTGCTTAAGCAGTTAGAACTGTGTGACTTCGATGGAGTCCATCATACTTTCCTGTCTTCTGCCCCTGTCAGTTGTAATAAGGGTCAGGAAGCAATGAGGGGCTGAGGATCTTAGCAACAGAGCGGATGTTCTTGGCTACCCTCACACTTCCTCTCCTCTCTTGGTCTCAGTTTATTCTTGTATTTCCTCTGCAAGTCTGGGACCTCGACTTGGTGTCTCATACGGCGTTACACAAGTCACCCATCTGGAAGCAGCCTGTTGTGCAGGCAAGGAAGAGATGCTGCTGCTTTGCAATTTAGATAGATGTGAAAAAAAAAAGAGCAACTCAGACACTGTGGCTGTGAAATATTGGCTGGTTTGATTATTTTTACACGTGCTTCCCCCTCCATTTCCTTGAAGAGAGCTATGGAACATTTATACTCTTATCTACTCTTACACCTTTACAGTTACTCTGTAGGAGTGGTTTTAGCTCTGTCTTTCACGGAGTTTGATCTTTTTGACTGATTTTTTCCCCAGCTTCTCCTTTCACAGTAATGAGGTTCTATTTGCAATACATATCAACATGTTTACTGTATTTATATGCATAGTGGAACAGTAAGACATGGCTGACAACACATTTTCTGCTTTTGTTTACTGTGTCTTTTCTGTTTCTTCTGGCCCTCAAATTTGGTGCTACATAATCTTTTCCTTTAAGTGAGAGATGTGGTAAATTAAACCCTCTTATATGACACTCATGAGCAGGACACCTCATATTCCTTTATCTTCTGTCTTCCCAGCTTTACTTCTGTCCTAAGCCAAGCCCTGCGTGGACATGGGCACAATCATTTATCCCTCCAGATGACTCCAAGTCCAGGATTGTTAAGGGAAGCAGGCAATTACCCAGCAACAAACACAGTATCTCTTTTGTTGTCACCCCTTCTGCTTATTTCATGTACAAAGCACTTGAGGAAAGACAAGTTATCCATAGCGGCTGAAAAGGAGATTTTCTTCTGGAAGAAAGTGCTAGTGCTTTCCCATCTCCTGCAGCCAACAGCCCCAAAGGAAAGTTAATAAGCAAAGGCAGAGGCGATGGTTGGGAGAGAGAAGCCAGTGCTGGGGGAGAGAACTGAATTGATTCTCACTACCTACATGGAGAGGTTACCTACGCTCCTCATGCAAGTACTTCAGGTTCAGCTTCTCAAATTACGTGTTATATATTCTTGGAAATAGCATTAGTGCCTCAGATTGCTGAGGGCTGTGCCATTACTTTGATCTGAGTGTCTACGCATTGAGACTGGCATTTCTGGCTTTGAAATTAAATCACAGTTTCATCTTTGGCACAGAGCTTGGAGAAACTTTTCCAAATGATGGCTACACAATGCAGCTGCCTGTCAGCAAGAAGGTACAATCCCAGGGGAATTTCAAATCCCGACAAGCGGAGGATTCAGTTGGCATTCTTCTGGCTTTTAAGTGCATGTCCAAAGTTGACTACTATTAAAATAGGACCTGTCTCCTTGGCATACCATTTTTGTGGTCGCAAGATAGTAGACAAGGTAAGACACAGACACTATCAAGATTATAAAATACAAAAACATTCACAGGAAAGCTCAGTTTGGGTAACAATGCATTAATGAATAACAGAAATATCTCTTGAGGGATCACTTATGAACTCAAAGAAAAATCAAAACATTTGGAATTTAGAATATTTCTTTCACACTTGTCATTAGTATAAGTCCCATCAAGACTGCTGAATTTATCCTGCGCTTTGCTGGTAACTGATCAGATGATCAGGGTAAGTCAGAATTCTTTTTAGTTGTATTGGTAGGCTATTAAAACCTAAATTTTAAGAGTCTGACAGCTGATTTCAAGACAATTCCCCTGGAGACTTCCCCTCACTTTAGGAATTCTGTTCTCTGTTGGATGTAACTAAGGCAAAGCATGGTGACCCTTCAGAGTCTGTGCGTACTCTGTCCGTCTTTCAAAAGCCTGTTTGAGATATTGTTTGATTGGACAAAATAACTCCAGTGTATTCTGGGGGAAACTTTTTTTTTTTTTGATTCTTTACTAAAGAATCGAAACTATGCAATATTCTACATTCAGTCATGTTCAAGATCTGTGGATAATGCTGAGACAGGATCATTGAAAATACTAATACCCTATGTCAGACACTTTGATCAATGGCTTTTCTCCATTGGTCGGAGGAAGATTTTCATTTAAAACTTTCAAGTGTGTTACCAAGGCTAATGTGATTTCAGAATGAGGGATAATTTCTTTCCAGCTCTAGTTCTCCAACATTCAAATACCAAAACCAGGGAGTAAACTGAGTATGGGCAGTGGTGTTCTTATCTGAAAATAAGTGCTCACAAACAGCATTTCGTGTGGGTGATGGTTCTTTGCTTCACTTTTTTATGGGCTTGCTTAATTAGGTAGTGGTTCTTCCATCAGTATGTGGTTTCTGCCTACGTAGCAGACTACAGTTTGAGGAAGGTGTGTGCCTCTACTCGCATCCATTCAGTCCAACCTGTGTTCTTTGTCAGTTCAGTAGTCTTCCTTCTTAGGACCATCTGGTTAATACTTCTCTTCCTCCTTTGTAAATACACATTTTACCTTGAGAATTTCTGTGTTTGGCACCAAATATTAGTTTACAAATATTAACCTACTGCTGAATTACTCAATATTCTTCAGTATTGATTTATTCTTTATTCCTACTCCAGCAGATGCAAAGCCAATTATTTTTGTACCAAACCTACATCATGATCAAGATTAGTAGGCAATCCTTAGTTTTCTGAATTGGCTGACAGTTGCTTTCTGTGGACCTTAACAGTCTAATAGAGACAGAGAAGACCATACTCTTATCAGTCAGTGTAGGTAGTAACAGTAACTTTGGTTCAGTTGCACTGAAAAGTGAGATGTGCTATTCGGTAGATTCAAAAATATTCATATATAAAATATGCATATTAAAATTCTGACTTCAGTTTTTACTTCAGATAACAGATGCAGCACAATCCCATTGTGTTTTTTCCAAATAGATTCAGTATCTGATCTTCATTAATACTAAAGCTCTTTTCAAGCTTCTGTCTGAAATAAAGAAGCACCAGTGAGAAGGAAAATGTACAGTATGTCAAAAAAAAAAAAAATTGCTGGATGCTCCAGCATGCCAGCAACCAGTCTATTTATCATTTTGAATCTAACTTGTTGACCCTTCTTTCAGCTATCGCTCCTTTCAAGCCATTCAAAATATGAAAGCAACAAAAGCAAGTCTCCTGAGACTGAATGTCTGCCATGAAAGACAAAAGTGTAGTAAAGGAAACTGTACAGGAATACATGCATGTATGATGTGGTGGCTGCTGTCTTTGGTGAGATGGGCAGAGGTGAAGTGAAATGGGAGGAAGAAGAATTTAAAAGGCATCAGAAGCAGTGTACCTGGAATACAAATGCTTCACTGGAATATAAGAGCTGTACAATAAGGAATCCATAACCCAAAGGATCGTTCAGATTTATAATCATACAATTTGTAAAACATACATCTCTCACATGTTCTCTCGAATGAGGAAATTGTAACTGTAATCAGAGATGCACTGTGACATGTCTCTGATTTCTTGCACGTGTATATTATCTTGACAGTCTACTACACTGAGCAATTTAAGAGCTTACAAGAGCATGCTTACCCATAAATTAATTCCTAGACTAATGAACTCTCCCTTCACTTGATTAATGGTTCTGTTGGAAGTGGTAAGAATGGAACAAAAAAAGTAATATGATGAGAAGCAAGCGACTGTGTCTTTGAGACAGAGATGTCTAGTGACAAACATGCTCTGAGCTTGAGAAACCCACATAACAGGATAGTCAGAGAGCATCTTTCAAAACCTATTGCCAAATGCAGGCAATGATAGTGTGAGATGGCTGTTTCCAGAAGATGAAACATACTTTTCAAGTGGTTCATTTGAGCAGGAAAGCTGTACTGTGCCTTATGCGATGTTAGTAGTTTCTAAAGCAATGCATATTTAAATGCATGGCCTCGGTGAATACTAAGCAAAGGGGGCTGGAAGCCAAGCAGGCTTCTAATATAATGGCATTTTCAATCAAAATGTCACTCTGCTCTTTCAGAGCAGCTATGTTTTTCTTTGATGACCAATAGTATCTATCCGCAAAGACTTGAGCTATGTCCAGGAATCTTCCCTAGTAATCCCCAGCTTACTTACCACAAGCATTTTATGGGTATTTCTGCAGAAATATTTTTTCTATTCCAACATACAATTTGTGCCTGTGTCAGCTTTTTGATTTCATTATAAAATGACAAAGATTTAAGTTTAGTTGTGTTGTAAATTAAGATAAAAGTTTCCTGGTAATTTTCTGAGCTGTTATCCACTGACTGAGATCATATCTCACATGGTTCTTCTATAATCGCTATCCTCCCAAATACTGATGTCACAGTTTAACAACATGTTTATAGCAAACAACATTATTTCTGCCCTTTTAAAACAGTGAATTTGTCAGTGACCTTCTCCATATGAAGGTTTGTCTTCAAGCCAGAAAGAATAAAGACATTGGAGCTACAGTAAGAGGACACTGGGGCCTAAATTTACAGCCCATGCAGTCACTCGCATTCGGTCATCATCACTGAGCAAAAAGCAGTGATTAAGTCCCTCTGGGAACTGGCTACCAGACTCCTGTGCAAAGTCACTGGCACCACTTAAGTGTCTACTGCACTCTACTAAATGTTATCAAACATTAAAGAAAATATTGAAAGAGGGAGAAATAACTGATACCCTGGTTAATGTCAGGAGCCAGACCACTTCCCACCGCCAGCACTTCAGCGGAGCTTCTGCCTGGAGACAGGTTTCACTCCTCACACAGCACAGAGCATTAGTTTACATTTATTATTTGAAGCTCCCCGTACCCCAAAGTCCCAAAGAAGATTGCAGCAGTATAAACCCGGTACTAAATGTTATAAAAATACCCCTCAGGAAGGCTGTCAGCACCCTGCGCCTGCCTTCTGAAAGGCATGTGTAAGCAAACAGCCCCGGTGAGATGGAAAGCTTCACTCCGGGCAGCAGAGACATAAGTGCCCCATGGGATGGCCGAGCACCGACAACTCCCATCAGCTGCCCTGGGGCTGCGGGACGGAGCGCAAGGGTCTGGGCAGTGCAGGGAGGGGCCATGGGCCGGCCCCATGGAGGGCGGCCAAGGACCACCGTCACTGTGGTGGTCATGGGTGGAGGAGTGGACGCCGACATCTGGGGAAGCCTGGGCTCGAGGCCCCTGGGAGTTCCCAGGGAAAGGGCATGAGGGGATGCACAGGCGTCCACAGCATCGCCCTCCGGCTTTCTTTTTTCATTCTGTGCACTCAAATATCAACCTTAATACGCAGCAAAAAAACGCAACTAGGAGAATCTGTTTAACCTAGCTGTCGCAGTTGGGGTTTTTTGTTGGTTTGGGTTTTTTTTTTTCCAGCAAGATGATTTCACAACAAGAAAATTGAAACTCCAGAGTGAGAAATGCAAGAAATGTTACTGAAGCCAGATGAAGTATTTGAGTTCAGTTCAATTACCCAGATATCTATAACCTCTACTTTTTTTACTGAATGGATTAGGAGGTCCACAGAGAGTGTACAAGTTTCAATGAGTCAGAAGATAATTGGAATATTCGAGTGCTCAGCACATCTTCAGTTACCAGCATAAGCATCCTGCATCTCACATTGTTCTCCTACAAATTGTAATATCCTGCATTAAAAAAACAGCAAGGTTTAAAATTTGACCTCCAGGTTATTCGGATAATCCAGAAAATTACTTGGAAGTGTGGTAGAGTGCCCACTATACTGAAGTACTAATTGCATCTGTTATTTAAAGCATTTTCCAAAAAAAGCAAGCTCCTCTCAGTTACTAGTGCATGGCCAGCTTAAAGAACAGCAGTCTTAAAACAAAAATTTCCATCTGTACAGATTTTGCAGCTGTTGTAAGAGAAAGTAGGTTTGGCAAATGGCAAATTGGAAGGGGCATGCCACTAGGAAAAACTGGAGAGAGGAAAAGGTCTGATCATCTTTTGCTTAGTATTAATTTTGAGCAAGACAAAATACTCTACTGCAGCGAATAGTAATTACTGTTAATAACAACAGTGGTTTAAGAAGGAAAAAAAAAAGAAAAAAAAAAACAACACAAAACTTCCAGAAAATAAATATTTTGCATTAAAACAAATTAGGATGGAAATAACCAAGCCAAAATCATATCTTGCTATAATATTTGCATTGCAGTCTCACTTTTTCAACATTACAGTCAAGGAATGAGATTTCACCCTGGCGCAATCAAGTTCTTTTGGGGCTTCCTTCCCCTGCCTCCACCACTCTAGCCAAGAGTGACACCCTATGATCCACCCACTTGGAGCTGGAAAACCAGAGCATCACACCCATTTACCAGATGTGTCATCTCCAACGTGTCCAAATGCACTTAACCCTCCTACAAGCACGGCTTCTGGAGTCTGTGCTCGGTATGATGCTGCAGTGACTACAGGGAAGCCTCTTCAGAACATATGATGTATTTGTCCCTGGCAACATCGTGCAGAGCAAGAAGACTCAAGCAATAAAACCTCTGCACTTATTACGCTACCCAACTCCAGATTTTCCTCTAATTCTGACTAACTGGGTATTTAAAATTACATTTTAAGATTTACATCCCTCTCCATCAGAAGTTTGGGAGAGACAGACTGTGCCATTTTCAAGACAGGCTGACCATCAGATCTTTTATACATGTCAGGATTTCTTTCTTCCCACCTGGATATCATCTGTGGTAAGAACCTGAGTTACTACATGGGATGAAGTTAATTTCTGTGTATCAACATTGTAGTTTACACAGCATATCTTACCAGTAGTCTTCATTAAACATCAAGCAATTGAATTAGAGTTGTTCCCAGATTTCTGGATACCCAGTAAGAGCTCCAGGAAGAGTTAACTCTGCAGTACCACAATAATCACCAAGTCCATGATATCCTAGAAGGTATCTAAAAGATCACAACTGTCAATTAATATCTATTCGCACTCAAAGAGTTGCGGTCAACGGCTCGATGTCCAAGTGGAGACCAGTGACGAGTGGCGTTCCTCAGGGGTCGGTGCTGGGACCTGTACTGTTCAACATCTTTGTAGGAGATATGGACAGTGGGGTCGAGAG
>VUYV01000018.1:4171642-4219706 GCA_008711295.1 Anarhynchus alexandrinus
AAAAAAAAAAAAAAAAGACAACCAATTTGTTGCCTTAATGTTGTCATGCTTAAAGTAACAGATAATGTGATTAGTATTTTGTGGCTCTCTTCTCTTTCCTGGCCCCCTCTGCTCACAGATGTTAATATAGAAAAGGATATTCCTTCCTCTACAACTTTTTGTTTGTTTTGTGGATTTTGGAGATATCTAACGGGTTTTGTACAGTTTACTCAAACTTTCCCTCGCAATTTTACATTTTACATAGCAGATAATGCGATAAGTCCATGAGCAGAATCCACCCAATAGATTTTGCATGTACAGTAGACTTTTCACCACAAAGCCCCAGTATTTCAAGCAGTTGCAACACCTTCAGGTCAGCTACTGACCACAATTTAAGAGTAGCATGTATTATCACTAAAAATTATCACTAAAATGTGGGCTTCAAGATGCACCAGATCTACCGCCTAAGCAAAACAATTAGTTCCAGATATATATGTCATTTTTCGCTCTGATGTTTTCCACACATGATTTACAGAAAGATTTTCTGGTGGCAAAGGCCGAAAATGAACATTACTTCAAACTCCTAAATTATGCTGAGTTGGGCTTGATGGGCTTTTGTTCACTAAGAATGGAGACTCCTGCACTTTCAGCAGACTATATGAAAAATCAGTTATTTGGTTCCCTGTGATGATTAATTGTTTATCAGAACTCCTAAACAGGGTTTTTTTTTCCCTCTTTTTCTGGATAATTTTTAAAAAGTTGGCTGAAGATGTAATCCTGGTGTGTTGAGGGTGTTTCATTCTGACATAAGAACGAAAGAGGAATCATCCCCATTACCAAGGTTCACCAAGTGATTGAATAAATGGAAAGAGGCAGGAAATGAAGGTGCTATCAAGTCAATACACATGTACCAAAGAATGAGTGGGCATTACTCACATAGGTATGAATAACACATTTTGATGTCTATGCCATTTCGCATTAGCCCAGGATGTTTCGCATGCACTTATGATTATGGAAATAGAAACAGATTATGAGTCAGAGAAAAAGTTGAGTCAGAATGAATATGTGAAGTGAGTAGAAAGGAATGATCATGGCCATTAACTTTGCCTGTGAAAGGTAATAAGGCAAGACCAGTCAAAGCACCAAAGCAAAAGGGCCACCCAAAGGGCAACTGGGTAAAATTTCTCACATCTGTTGACAGCTGAAATGACACGTATTTCTATTGTCCACAGCAATTACATGTGCATGTTACAGAAGCTCAAATGACAGTTTATGTAAATCTTTTGGGCACTTTTTGTTGACATTATTTCCTTCTGCCCTTGTGTTTGTTATCTAAGACATGTTTGTACCTTAACTAAACAAGGTAAAATAGAAGTGCTTCCCCATGACAATGTAGGAAGTCAATAGGAGTGCTCTCACAGACTAAGTATATGAAGAAGACACAGATATTTGACTTCGTGATATCTGATTTATTTCACAGACCTTGAAAGAGCTAGAATGCTGCAGTTAAAATGCAACAGGGGAAATGTGCTAGAGAAACTTTCTGTAGGAAAATGGGATCAAAGAAAACCAGATTTCCTTATAAGATATGCATAGTTTTCTGGTTTGGCTAGTTCACAGTTAGCATGAGACTTGACTATATAGAGTATTTTAGTGTTGCAGCTCTGATTTACTGAAGGTTGCGTTAAGGGGAAGAGAAATGTTACCAAGATGTCAGTTTTATCAAATCATACTTCATTTAGTGTCTTGGCTTTGGGTCAGTAACTTTGTTAACAAGGAGGTATGCTTCCCAACATCAACTTAAATTCCTGAAACAAAAATCTAACTGACCAAAATGGTTTACAGGTCTTAAAGTCAGAGAAGATGTATTGTGCGCACATACTTCTGAGCTTCAGCATGGTAGGAAAAAGTCACCCTATGACGACCCTATAAAATTCACCCTAAATTTTTTTCTGTTATGTCTATGTAAGTTTGGAATACATTACAAAATTCAGAGCAGTTCAGATGAATTGGTTAAAGATGCTGTCTTGCTGGAAAGACACAATTTGCAAAGACAGGCAACCTCTTTATTATAAAGTGAATTTACATCATTGAGAAAAAAACAAAGCTTTCAGGCACACAGATACTTGTTCAGGTCTGAAATATCAGAAGCATTTTGCAAAGTTAAACACAAGTAGAGAACAAGACTCTGAGTTTAACTTGACTGTTGAACAGTGACACCTGGGAGAAAAATTTGCAGACAGCAAAGGAGCAATGGTAGGAGATGATCATGGAGAGAGGTGGTGATTATCTACTGTAGGTCAGAAATTAAAAAAAGTAACCCTAATATGATGAATACATTTAGCTCATCATGTATATTATTACTTTACAACAGAAGGCATTGGCTTTTTTTGCAACATTTCCATCATTACAAAGAAGAAAATGCCATCAATCTAGAACTGAAAGCCTAGGTTCAGCCAGGTTTTGCTGACCCAGGAAAGATGATGAACTGAATTTTTTTATTAGTTTTTGAACATGACCCCTCAAAGGAATATGTTTTTCAGCCTAGTAGTGATGTCAGTTCCATCACCTGTCTATTCATTATTCCATTGTTATGACATTCCATAGTTACAGAATAAGGTCTTGACCTCACAGACGGGTATCTCTCTAAGCATAAAAGTAGTCCTACTAATCATAGCATCATAGAATCATAGAATGGTTTAGGTTGGAAGGGACCTTAAAGATCATCTAGTTCCAATGCTCCTGCTATGGGCAGGGACACCTTCCACTTGACCAGGTTGCTCAGATGTCACTGGATGAATGATATTTAGCGTGTGCGTACAATATTGCAAACTTTGAAGTCTGTGTACAAATCTAGAGCACTTTTTTATTTTAGCAAGCTCGGGAAAGTTTAAGAGTTAATTTTAAGTAAAAGCCCGTTAGAAGCTAAAAGGCCAATTTTCTGCATGAATGTCATCAAAAATTATCTTTCCACATCACAGCTGCCCCTACCTCAATTGGCGCTAATTGAAAAGCTTGTTGACAACACCAACAGAAAAGCCATGGACTGCATCAGCAAGAACTCACTGTTTGATCTTAAAGTGGGTCCTTTGATTGATTTATTGAAGGTGAGAATGGCTGTGTGTGGACAAATCCAAACACCCTCCAGTGAAGAGTTTCAGATTGGGAATCCTTCTGGGATTTCTACCACAGGAAATCTAGCAGCCACTCCAAGCCAGTGACCCTGGCAGAGGTCTGTTCCACAAGTGTTTTGGGTCTAGCTGCTCTGCACTACTTGAACGTATACTCCTCCGCGCAGTAATCAGTCCCAGCTGGCTCCCGGAAGAGGCTCCCAAACAGCTCCTGAGCCAAAAACAACAACAATAATCAAACTATATTAAAATTTTTTCCAAATGCCAGCCCAAGCTTCAGTTTACGGTGTTTGCCATAGCATATGAAGCTCCATATGTTGTTTTTTGTAACGTCAACTTTGAATTCATCACTTCTTCCTGCACCGAGTCTCTTTTCTTCTGTGTTTTGGATTTTGTAGTATCAACCACATCTGAGATTTTCTTCGTCTGCTGCCTCACTTCTGAACAGTGCTGTGCAACATGAGCCTTTGCCCAACACAATCCAGGGCTTTAACCATCATCTCCAAGATCCTTGTAAATGTACAATGACTATTACCAGTAAGTCTTACTTAATGGTAATTTATAACATCTATACCTGTCAGTAGTTTCTTGTCATACCCTTTGCTCTCAATGCTGACCAAATTTCCCATTAGAGACCTTTTTTACCACCCAGCGTAAACACAATTTGGAGTCCCCAACCCAATTGCAAGATTGTCTTATCAGCTGCAAATCATTCATTCCTGGAACCAATAAAACCACCAAATGCACCAGGACCACCTATCATCAGAAACCATGCTACTTTTTTATCTTCTGATACCCTTTCTGGTCTATTTCTCCATTCAAATTGCTTTCTTTTCTCTTCTTTTCTTTTTCCTTTCCTTTCCTTTCCTTTCCTTTCCTTTCCTTTCCTTTCCTTTCCTTTCCTTTCCTTTCCTTTCCTTTCCTTTCCTTTCCTTTCCTTTCCTTTCCTTTCCTTTCCTTTCCTTTCCTTTTCTTTCCTTTCCTTTCCTTTCCTTTCCTTTCCTTTCCTTTCCTTTCCTTTCCTTTCCTTTCCTTTCCTTTCCTTTCCTTTCCTTTCCTTTCCTTTCCTTTCCTTTCCTTTCCTTTCCTTTCCTTTCCTCTTCTTTTTTCTTTTCTTTTCTTTTCTTTTCTTTTCTTTTCTTTTCTTTTCTTTTCTTTTCTTTTTTCTTTTTTTTGGATACCAAATAGTCTTCAGAGAGTGTAAGCAACCAGAGTTTTATTCCATCCATTTGTTTTTCTTTTTCTAATAGCACAGCCACCTGTGGCATGAGAACTAAGCTAATGCCATGTGACTTTTCCAAGAGCATCTTCAAGGTAACTCACCCAAAACTTGCTCTAAAAAAGGTGTCTTCAGCCTCTTCATAAGGTTTTTTTTTTCTCTCTTAGTCTTACAAAATCTAGTCATGAAATTATCTTTTCAAACTTATGTGAGCTTTTGTCATATTGTGAAATCCAGGAGGGAAGACACCATTAAACAGGAAATGAAGATTTTATTTTTCATCCAAAGAAAGCAACTATATGGAAGGTTTTTGTGATTATCAAGCAAAATGCAAAGTCTAAAATGAAATCTAACTAAAGAACTCCCAAAATTATTTAGAAGTGGTATACTCCTTTGTCATCAGTGTCCCTAGAGTCTTTGTGAGACTATCAGCTAATTCTGCATGTGGTATGTTGTAAATAAAGTATCACACAAATGCTTTTCTTCCTGTAGCAGAACCAAGTGATTAATGCAACTCTGCTGTGCTCTTCGCCCTTCACTTTAATGAGTCACACAGGCTGGATAATGGTGGCCTCGCATCCTTTTCAGTTAGGGTTTATTTGAATACTTGTTAATTTTTCAGGGCCACTATAATCAGGATGTTACGTATTAAAGGAGGCGTGCAAGATTACAGCTTTTGACACTCTCCCATCTTAAAAATAAATTTAGCAATTATGATAAGATGAAATCATCTCCTGTTTTTCTGAGAAACAGGAAAAAGCTTTATTTTTTAAAAAATTAAGGAATAACTGGTCTCCAGCTTACTCCATTAGGAGTTTTGGGACTGAGTAACCAACAGAAGGATTCCTCATTCAAATGCTAATCTTCTCAGCCCATAAGCCGAATGCTCTGGATCTCTGTCTGGGGCAAGAAGGAGCAGGCACCAGCAAGCAGACAACCACCATTGTACCCTGAGTGCCAAGGCAGCTCCCTGAGTCTCTCCACACCTATAATGAGGAGCTGATACATCCAACAGCGTGTGTCACCCTTCCCCTGCGCCCTGCCTGTAGCCATGCATTTGCAAGGGCAACCTCCCCTTGGACTTAAGTGATCAGACTGTGTCCAGACACAGATACTTGACTGGACTCAGTACTAAGGGTGAGAGGGATGATAAAGACATTTGACACTTCACAGTCCTAGGAAAAAAAAAAAAGGAAACAGAAAACAAAAACCAATCAGCCACACCAGTCCCTATGCACTTCTGCAAATCCTATCAACTGCTAAACTGTAATCATTGCCTGGGGCGTAGCAGGGAGCTGATAGCATCTGTTGAATGTTGAAATTCAGACCCTGGGAGCATCAAGCATCATTCATTGTTTTTCTTTTGTAATCTGTGTACTTAATTAATATCCGACACCCTTGAAGCACAGATCTAACCACTTATGACAAGCAGAATGTACTTTCTCCTGTATAGGCCCTCCTCCCCCTTCGTGTCAGTAGCAAAAACAGGACCAAACAAAGTCGTTCTGTGACTTTGGTTTCCATGGTTGCCAAGGTTGGTACTCATCTCATCAAATGCAGATGTCTACATCTGCACAGCCCTGGGTGCTTCTAGAGCACAATCTCTTTCACCCTGTGCAATGTAAATCACACAGAGTGTCTATTGCTTCAAAAGGGCCTTGATAAGATGTAATCATCTGAACTGCAGCTATCTAATGTTTGAATTTCACTCAAACTGTCCTCTCCTTAATTTACTCAGGGTTTCCACATGGCCCTCCATACAAAAATTAAGCTGCTTAGTTGGCCAGATCAGCAACAATCATAGCGTAGCCATCAACAGGCAAATTTAAAAAGTTATCTATGTATACTTCAAGCAGAGCACTGGTAGAAATTTGAAACAGTTTGGTTGTATTTTTTTTTAATACAAATATTTGTGATTATCAGATGCCACTGGTCTTACTTGTAAGGAAACTCTTTTTATGGAATGAGATAGGCTATTATTTCTTACAGTTTTTCTCCATTGAGAAAGAAGCATGTTTGCTTTCTCATGTCTGCTGAAATGTTAGTTTATACCACTGCAGAATATGTGCAGAATACCACTTGGATGGCTCAATGTCCAAGTGGTGACCAGTGACAAGTGGCATTCCTCAGAGGTCGGTTAATGGGTCCAGTGCTGTTCAATATCTTTGTCGACAACATGGACAGTGGGATTGAGTCCAACCTCAGCAAGTTTGCTGACAACACCAAGCTGTGTGGAGTGGTCAGCACTCTGGAGGGAAGGGATGCCACCCAGAGGGACCTGGACAGGATGGAGAATTGGGCCCGTCCAAAAAGTTCAACAAGGCCAAGTGCAAGGTCCTGCACGTGGGACAGGGCAATCCCATGCGCAAATACAGGCTGGGTGGAGAATGGATTGAGAGCAGCCCTGAGGAGGATTTCGGGGTGTTGGTGGGTGAGAAGCTTAACATCAGTGGACAATGTGCACTTGCAGCCCAGAAGGTCAATCATATCCTGGGCTGCATCAAAAAAAGCATGCCCAGCAGGTCATGCTGACCCTCTACTACACTCTCATGAGACCCTGCCTGGAGTACTACATCCAGCTCTGGGGCGCCCAACATAATAATGGCATAGACCTGTTGGACTGGGTCCAGAGGAGGGCCACGAGGATGACCAGAGGGATGGAGCACCTCTCCTGTGAGGAGAGGCTGAAAGAGTTGGGGCTGTTCAGCCTGGAGAAGAGAAGGCTCTGGGGAGACTTTATAGCAGCCTTCCAGTATTTAAAGGAGGGCTACAGGAAAGACGAGAAGGGACTTTTTATCAGGGAGTGTAGCGATAGGACGAGGGGGAATGATTTTAAACTGAAAGAGGGCAAATAGAGATTAGATATTAGGAAGAAATTCTTTCCTGTGAGGGTGGTGAGACACTGGAACAGGTTGCCCAGGGAAGTTCTGGATGCCCCATCCCTGGAAGTGTTCGAGGCCAGGTTAGATGGGGCTTTGAGCAACCTGGTCAAGTGGGAGGTGTCCCTGCCCATGGCAGGGGGACTGGAACTAGATGATCTTCAAGGTCCCTTCCAACTCTAACCATTCTATGATTCTACGTTTCTGAAATCTATTGCTATTAATTGTTCATTGAGAGAAATGTAGAATCATTGTTCATAAAGAGTCTGCATAGAGTTTTAAAAAGACAATTATCTTGTTTTCTCTGTCTTGTCTGTCCGATTTAGAAAGAGGCTTGGGGCATGGACCGACTATGTGGTTTTGACAGTATATTCAGCTGTTTTGAACAGTTCTCAGCAGAGATATTTTTCAGTACACAGGTGAGGAGATTTTGGCAAACATTTGATCTAGCTGCAAAGGTGGTCAACACGGATACACACTGAATGACTGGAACATCAGTGGAGCGGTTCGGTTTAGTGCAGGGATTTTGAGAAGTAAGCAGCCAAAAAACCTAAAGATATGCACAGAAAAACTGCAAAGAGACCGTAGAAGAAGACTATATGGGCTGCTTGACAGAAAGTCCCTACCCTGACTATTTATGGCTTCCTTTTATCCTGAATTCTGACTTTCAGCAAAAATATGAAACTGCTAAAATTCACCAGGAGACAGACATGGGTGGTTTTAATGAATGCTATTAGAGAGAAATAAGGAAAAAAAAAAAAAGAGAGGGTATGTCTACATGCTGTAATACAGCATAACAGACAGATTTAGCCCAAATTAACATAAGCAGAACTAGCTCTGGTAGTGTAGGTTGCCTCTGTGTTAGCCTAGAGCTGTGCTTGAGCTAATCAGTCTTGTGGAGAGTAGAGGTCTTTTCATATGGACAGAGTATGTTTTGGGATGAGACGGAATCTCCATGTGACACTGTGCTGCATGCTTTGGATGTAGCTGTTCACTTCAGCGTGACCCAGGGTTCCCAATTTGACCTTCAGCCATGCAGTGAGGACATGCCATGACCCGCCTGCTCCTCCATTTCCAGAAGCAGAGACATGCACTGAGCAGAGCCCTGTCAGACCACTGCGGTGTCACGAGGATCCAGGTGCTCCAGCATGTTTTTGCTTTAACCTTCAGGTGAATAAATAACACACTGTATTTGGGGACAGAATGTCCAGAAAGAACTGGCCCATCTGAAAAACAGCAATTGTGAGGACAAGATGCAATTCACCTCTCCCCATACACACACATAAATTAGCCAAAGTGCCTGTGAAGATGTTGTACACAGCTTTCCATTTTCTAATAAATTTTTATGGCTTTTATACTTTGGAAACAGAAATCCCATTTCATAAAATAAATCTCTCACAAAGGATATTCTTTAGAAGTACTTAACACTACTACCAAAATCCACTTTTGGATCACAGTTTTGCCTTCCTGTCCAAGTGTAGCTCCTCATGCCTGTTGGAAATAGTGCACAAATGGCTACATCTGACACTTTTAGGAGGAATTCTACCCTGCAATTAACTGCCTTCAGAGCTAATGGAGAAGAGGTGATATCAGTTTTCGCAGATCACATTCAGCGGACTCATTGTAGTCCAGATTGTGCTTACATGGCTCTCTGTGTCTACTACCATTCCAGAGGAGTGTTTCTCTGGTCTTCCCCTTCTCTAATTCTTGCAATCTACCTGTAGGAGAATAAGGGAGCAGATCAAGCACAGAACATACATTTCTTTCCTTCAGTCTACACAGAAGTAAATGTGCAGAGATTTCCCAGAGAGTTGGAGAAAATGTCAAATCCTTTTTCCTACTCAGCAGCATGGGAGGAGCAGCATAAGGTGGTTCTGATGTTCACCAGTGAACCGTGCCAGGAAAACAGAGGTAGCACAACGGGTGTCCTGCCAAGCGAAGGACCCTGCAGACAGGCAGCGCGAACACACATCCAGCTTCCTGCTTCCTAGAAAACAGAGAACAAAAAGGTTGACATGACCAAGGTAAGAAAGGACATAGACTCTCATGACAGAGGAAGCTGGAAACACGTGACTTCAGTCACCAGGAGAAAGACTTCTTTCCCACATCCACTTGCAATAGAAAAGGAACAAGTCCTGCTGGGGGGACGCTCGGGGCTGGACATCTCTCTCTTCAGATTATGACTATCAGAATAATTTTTCAAGTGTTAGTGGCCAGTGACCCCCCTTCTGTAGGAAGGAGAAGCACCCCTTTGCCAGCCAGACCTATCATCCCAGCAGATTTGGTGCTGGAGCAGCTTTGCCTGGAGCCCAGATCCATGATACTGTAGAGAGATTGCCAAGGCCCAGGCAGATGCCTGACTGCTCCTCTTTGTTGCTCGTCTACATGGATACCAGTGATACAGCCACAGAAAACCCTGAGCAGATTAAAGACCATAAAGCCTCAGGAGGAAGGGTGAGGGGATTGGGAGCCCAAGTGGTGTTCTTGTTAATCCTTACAGTCACAGGGGAAGGCCCCGAAAGGAGCAGACTAGTGTCTGACTGCACAGCTAGGATCACTAGCAAGGACTCAGCTTCCTTCACCATGTTGTCTTGTCTGACTGCTGAGAAGGGAGGGAAGCCATTGGACCACGAGAGAGAGAGAACTTTGTGGCCGTGTTTGTTGAACTGCTGAGATCTTTAAACTAGATTCACCAAGAAAGAAGGGCTGAAGTCCAGAGATGAAAGAGAAGCTGCAAACAGAGGAGATATGCAAGAGAGAAGACACCCAGAGGGACTTTTGCATTCCTGCTCAGAAGGGAAGTTCATTCAGAGGCTTTCTTCTACTGCTTGTACAGAGCTCACATGCAAAGCCTGGACAACAGAAGGACCCACAAGTCCAGGCACAGTGGTAGGGCTACAACAGGACTAGGATGGTGGTGACATGGTAAGATGCTGCACCCAGAATAGGACCATGGTTCTGGATAAGTACAAGCTGATCAGGAAAGACAGGCAGGGAAGAAGAGGGGAAGCAGTCGTGCTCTGTGCTAAGGAGCTCTTTAACTCTGTAGATCTCCAGTATGAAACTGGGAGTGAGCCTCTAGCTCAGTACCACACAGGGGGAAAAGCACAGGGAAGGAACACTTGGGATGCTGAAGTGGGATCTGTTGCCATTTCCTTGAGAAACCAGGTGGCTGTCCTGGGCACTGTTCTCCTTCACAGCAGCTCCCCAGGGGATTGTGCCTGGTGATCCCTGAATAAGCCCCCATTTTCTCCCCCAAACCTGGATTCCCAACTCTGCTGCACACCTTCCAACCTTCCTCTGGACCCCAACCTCCAGCATCTCATGGTTGTTGCAGGCGGGCTGCCCTGGGCGACCAGAGCTGCCATCAGGTCTTCCCTGCTTGTGAGCAGCAACTCAGGGTGGCAAAGAGAAGGCTAAGGGACACTTTAATGACAGCCTACTTGGATTTAAATTACAGAGATGATGACCAAATCCCTCTTAGTATTGTGAGACAGGTAATATGACCAAGGGCAACAGGCACAATTTGCTGGTCAGAACAATCAAGCTGGGAAAAACTTAATAGAAAGAGAGAGCAGCAGTGGTCAGTCATTCTGAAGAGGTGGTGATATCTCTGGCTGTCTGGACTAACCTCGACAAAACCATAACAGAGCTGATCTGGCACGAGCAGCGCTGCCACTCTGAGCAGGAGGCTGGGCTAGGTGGCCGCAAAGACTTGTTTCCCTCCAACATTTCTATGGTTCTGCAATTCCTCTCCCTTTATTTGTTTTCCAGTCTGGGAAGCTAAGCTGCTAGGTCAAGATCAACAAGGCCAACTGCAGTGTCCTGCACCTGGATCAGGGCAATCCGCCATATCAATACAGACTGGGGATGAAGAGATTGAGATCACCCCTATGGAGAAGGACTTGCAGATACTGGTGAATGAAAAATCGGACATGAGTCAGTAATGTGCACTTGCAGCCCAGAAAGCCAATTGTATCCTGGGCTGCATCAAAAGAAGTGTGGCCAGCAGGTCAAAGGAGATGGTTCTGTCCCTCTACTCCACTCTCATGAGACCCTGCCTGGAGTACTGCATTCAGCTCTGGGGTCCCCAGTACAAGAAAGACATGGACCTGTTGGAGCAGGTCCAAAGGAGGGCTACAAAGATGATCAGAGGGCTGGAACACCTCTTCTATAAAGAAAGACTGAAAAAGTTGGTGTTGTGGGAAGACCTTATTGTGGCCTTTCAATATATAAAGGTGGGCTTATAAGAAAGACGGAGAGAGACTTTTTACCAAGGCCTGTAGTGACAGGACAAGGGCTGATGGTTTTAAACTGAAAGAGGGTAGGTTTAGATTAGATATTAGGAAGAAGTTTTTCACTTTGAGGGTGGTAAGGCACTGGAACAGGTTGCCCAGAGAAGTTGTGGATGCCCCATCCCTGGAAGTGTTCAAGGCCAGGCTGGATGGGGCTTTGAGCAACCTCGTCTGGCGGAAGGTATACCTGCTCATGGCAGGGGGGTTGGAACTAGGTAATCTGTAAAGGTCCCTTCCAACCCAAACCGTTCTGTGATTCTGTGACTCTGTGATTTCACAAATGAGATCACAGCCTCTTAACAAGGGAGCAATGTTTTCCAATTGAATGTGTTTACAGCATAGGAATAAATGAAAAGTAAATAAACACAGCAATTACCTTTTTGCTTTTATCAAGAAAAAATAATTCCATCTACCATGACAAAAATAAGGATCTTGAGCCCATAAAAAGGGGATTTCTGTCATGGAAAAGATAATCTTTTTTTCTTTTAAACTAAATTGAGCTCTAAAGCCAGCTGTTATCACAAAATATTCCCTCTTTCAAAAAATTACTTTGTATGACTCCAAATTTTCAGCTCAGTAAACACCATTTTGAACCTCTTTTTTTGTAGAAAAACAAAGTGTATTTTATAGTGATGACTTTTTCACTCCAAAAACTTTTTTCTCGAAAAATAACTCCAAGCAGCAATCCACTGAAATCTGTATCAATTTAAGAAATACATTTCATCAGTGCACTCTTCTTTCTAGAGACAGCTGTTCAACAAATGTTTTTGAACAGCTCTCATGGAATCTAGATGGGGAGTTATGAGGAAATATGTCTCGTCTTTATGTTATGATCAGGACAGTTTAATTGTTAGAAAGCTTTAGCTACAACATGTATGTCATCTCCATCAGGAGACAGAAGTTGAGGTATCCTACCCTCTCTGTTTTATGTGGTCACTAAAACAACATAAAAGTGGCCAAACTCAATTAGTGGAGGCAGATCTTATGCAATATGATAAAGCTTATGCACAGAGCTCTTCTTTCTTTCCCAAATGTACTCAGAAGCTACACCCTAATCTTTTAAAATATATAAATGTATGGCTATTAAATGCAATGGTAACCATTTGCAAGAGTAAATCTGCTTCTTTAATACTCATCTTCCTCTTTTGTGTCAATATGGGAGAGTAAGAGTAGAATGCACTTCTCCTCATGGAGAGGAATCTTTTTAAATAAAGTTCACCAAGACTTTTACAGGGCTATAATTAAAAGGTATTTTAAAAGAATATTTATTTTGCACCTTCTGTTCATGATCTGTTAGTCCTGTACTGCACTCTCAGATCAAAATGCAATATAAGCAGAAAGATTTACCGCAGTCCTTTCCACCTCAATGAAAGATGTCTGTCTCTTTCTTTTATTTCCCAGCCATTATCATTTCAGCAGAGTGCCTTTATGGGATAATCAAAAGAAAACATCCCGGAAATTTCTGACATAGCTTCACTCTTTTTTCCCCCTCCATCTCAAACCAGGGCCAGATGCACACTCTGAGACTGAGTCATAGTGAGGGGCTTTTTAGTTCTTTAATTACGGTTTTTAATTAATGTGAGAAAGCTTAACTGATCCTAAATAGTGGTAGCAGTTGACAAATTACAAGAGCACTCCATGCCCACAGAAAAGCTAATGCTGCAAGGAAAGCACAGGCAATCAACACTAGTTTGTAATCAGTTACATTTCAAAGAAATAGTTTTTCCAAGTGTCTTTGTGCATGTGGGATTACTATCGTCTTTGAAGTCTAAATCATTTTTAAGATCTGGCTAGGGGCAAATTAGATAAGAAGGTGGCTGTGCAATTAAATTAATACTTTGGAAAGCTCATATGGTTATAAGATCCAAATACTTCTCCTGATAAAATGCTGCCAACACTTTAAAGAGGTGTACCGACTTATTTTTTACCTATAAATTTTGTTGCTGGCAGATTTGCTAGGTGCATGATTCAGTGCTTAGCACTGATAACATGATTCATCCAGGTTTCTGAACAGTTGTCTGAGTTGAAGGCACTAGCGAAGACTCCAGCGCTGCGCATCGACTTCCACAGGACTTGGCCACGCTCACAGTACAGCTTGAAGAGCCTTGCTGAGCCAAGGCTTGGTGCCGTTTCACAGCTCAGCCCACTGAAACAAGGACCAAGAACATCTGCTTGAGGTGGTGCCAGACCCATGGAGTCCCACACATGATCACAGGACTCATTTCTGTACTCCCCTTCACACCCACCACCCAGGGCCTCCGAGCAGCTGTGTCTGGTGCCTGGCTTCCCCGGGCAGGGGGGGCTTCACTGCAGCCAGGGACCAGCACCGCTCGGAGATAGATGCTCCAGCAACAGCCTCTCCCACGGCACATGGTTTCCCTGTGCCATCTTCGTCACAGTGTCTGGCACGCTCATCACACGCCTTCATCACCTGAGTAAATGCCTGCCCCCATCACTGAGCCCGGTGCACGACTCCTGCACGGGACTTTGCTAACTCCAGAGGTGTGTTGTGATGGACTGTCAGATCCTGTCTCTGCATCTCCTTTTAGACTGTGTGGGTTTGGACTGTCAATCACTCTTGCTGACAAAGAAATCAATTCTCTCCAAAGAGCCAAGTGGTTTTGTAAAATGCATTCTGAATCATATCAACCAGATGCCTTTACAAAGCTGCATTTGTGACCGAGACTTGATAAAAGAAAAGGAGTTCCAAAATAAAGTATATCAATCTTTAAACGTCTTGAAAAATCATGTATGGAGCAACGGTAGGCAACTGAAAAGGAGGTATTATTTAAGCCTGTGTATATAAATTTTCATTTCAGTGAAAAATTCCAACAAAAGTGGTCTCATTTTTTAAGGGAAAAAAAAAAAAGTCTGATATGTGTTTGCAAGAAGGAAGAGCCAAAGCTTTGTGCAGACTCCTTTCACACAACCTTCGGGACCTGAGCCCCATTTGTTTGAGCAGCAAGTGTTCAAAGTGATTCACTGTGATTCACTCCAAGAGAAGTTAGATACCTGTGGTCTTTTGAAAACCCTATTACCCTCTTTGGATGCCTGAATGCTTCTAGAATTCTGCCCTGGTTTGCCTGTCATGTAAACACAGTTATGGTGAGGCATTAGCACCATTTTCTAGCCCTGGAAATGGAGATGCACAGAAGTTGAATCGTTTACCCAAGGAAGCACACAGGAAGAGTCCCACTGGGTTAGAGCAAACAGCCATTTAACCCAGGAGGCTGTCCTGAACGGTGTCAGCAATGGAGACTTAGAACAAGGCTGTAAGTAATGTGTCTGGAGTTGTAGAGACCCTGTTTTGCCTTCACATCTCCTAGCAACTGTTGGCGTAGGGACTATTTGAGACAGAGTTGCATCCAGCAGATCATGTTCAACAGCCATCGACAGAGAAGTTAGCTACTGGCTGAGAATGGATCAGATCCAAATTTTTAGCCTCTACCTTGTAGGCTGGATCCTTGTAAAGGATGTGTGAAGCCTGAAATCAAGTTCACTTTAAGTGTGAAGTCTCCTGAAGATGAAAGAATGAAACAATCGTCCCCTGAGAAGCTGGAGATAGAACTCAGCCTGGCCCCAGGGACACGAGGTTTTCACAAGGACTGTCTCACAGAATATAAATTTTCCATCTGGAACCTGGATCTACCAAGATGAACAGAAGTGTTAGAAAACCCCACAGAGCCAGCTGTGCAGTTAAGTCTGAGATCTATGAGACAGAGCAATGTGAATCACTTATCACCATCATTACATTCAACACGCTCCATAAGAGGAATCACTGAGAGCTTTCAAGAGCACTTCAAGGTTTGCTTTGCTGCAGTATCTGTTGCAGAGGACTGCATTTTCCCTTGTAATGTACTGCTTTAGAAGGAATCCCAACAAGGTAAAAATTTCTTAAGCTATTATGGCATTATAATTTTAATACATATTTTCCTTGTTGGTTACAGATTTCCCTAGTATTTTATCCAAGCAAAGCAAGGAAGGAGTCACTGCGAGCACTGTCAACTAACAACTAACAACTGAAAGAATCAACAAGTTCACCTGCCGGGCATCGCTCACTCATCAGGTTGGCTTTCAGTTACCTAAAACAACCCACTAGTGATTAACAGTACTTTACTTGCCCAATAAAAACAAAAAGCATACTTCCGAGAAATTAGCTGTATTACACCTGGCAGGACGTTTGTTGCGGAGGGAAGGGTAGATTTTGCAGCTTGTTCCAAGAAAACCAATGCCTTCACTTAAAGAAAAAAGTCAGAAAAGCACAGGGTGAGAAACAGAGGACAAGTGGGAATGACACTGCAGCAGCATATCTCCTTGGAAGCTGGACAAGGTTACGGGAGCATCTTTGGTTTATCAAGTCAATGCTGCAAAGTGCTAAGCGTCTCCACTCCTCCTGGAGTTAATGGGTACCCAAAATCCTGGAGGAGGAGAAATATTTCTAAACTAAAAACTCTTTTACTCAGCTCTTTCTTTTTGCTGAAGCAAAAAATCACAGAGTTCAAACTCAGTGAAAAGCTGATCCAACAGCTTATGCAATTGAGTTTCTTGCCAAAAGAAGGAGTGCTGGAACAAATTAATAACTTAAGGAAAAATGGGAATACAGTGGTAACATCTAAAATGATTTAACAACGTGTCTGAGCCCATTAAATATGATATTTCTTACTAGACTAGAGAACTGAAACATGTATTCAAATTTCAAAATAAAAAGAAAAACCTAAATGTCATCTTGGCAATTATTAAGCGGTTACATTTATTTCAAAAGAAACAAAACAAAATTAAAGGTTACATTTATATAGCATGATGCAGTATCATGTAAAGATGCCCAGACTAGCTCTAAACACGGATGTTGAAAAAGGGCACTGCCAAGCGAGCAAGGAGACTATCGATGCAAATATAATCTGCTGCTGCTTGGGAAGGGTAGTGAACCAAGGCAGGGTCATGCTGTGATGACCAGGTCCCTTCTAGAATCAGAATTAGCTGGGGAACTGGTCTGAAAATTTCTGGGTGGCAGTGCCCTATACTAGGTAGTCCCAAAGGAGGCTACATTCACCTAGACATTTTCTCTAAACCTCTTTCTGGTTTATAGACATTTTCGAGCAGTCTTGTAGATGTTGTGTTTGGTTTTCCCTCTTTGCCGTTATAGTCCTCGGTATACTTTATTCAACGATGAAGGGGGTCAAGCTCATAAAATGCAACTGATGCAAAGCTAAAGACTGGGTATTTCAAAAACAAGCAAACAGAAAAAGTATCTAGTGAGTGTATTTGGGCTCTTGTGACAATCTGCACTGCTCACAAACTGCGCATCTGCAGTCCCTGTGGGAGTACTGGCCAGGAAGCCAACTCCATTTTGGCTATGCAGACCTTCACCTTGCCAGATGTCCTTTCATCTCTGTCTTCAACGTGAAGTACCAAGGGCTGCTTCGTACAAACCTAAAAATAGAGACTTACTAAGTGAACTGGCTCCTTCATGAAAACATAAACATGTCAGAAACACAACAGAAGGGGATTGATTTGACAGATCACTTTGCAGCTCTCCTTGGCAACGAAGCTCCCTGGTCAGGGTCTCCATCCCTGGGGGAGCCTGAGCAGGGTGTTGCGTGCCAGTCACACTGCGCTGAGATCTGCTGGAAGACGCTTGGGAGCAAAAGAAGAGTTTGACAGAGAAAAGACTGTGGAAACTAAGCTGCTTTAGACAAGGGACAGTATGAGAAGTAGAAACAAGTGGATGAGATAAGGGAAAGGAAAAAAATAAATTTGACATGTGGGTGCACACTTTTTTTTATACAATTTTTATAATATTTCTGTGAAAGACAGCCATCATTTTTCAATATAGTCTATAAGTGGTCTTTGCACAGAGATTTGCCCTTTTTTGTTGTTTCACCAGTTAGGTGTCTGTTATCTTCCCACTGAGATCCTAAGAAGCAAAACCGCTGTTTTCGGTAATAACTCTTTCTCCAGTATGCCTCCACTTGCCTCAGCCCCAAAAACTAAAGTCCCAGGATACTTGGGGAGGCTGAGGGAGGAGCAAAGATCATGGTAAAACTCAAGTCTAATTCTCCTGATGGGACCAACATATTCCCCCTCCTGCTGGTCTTGAGGTCCTCTGAAAGCCACCGTGCAGATGTGGAAAACCTCACCAACAACCTCCCTGTGCAGTAGCCCTGCCTCCTTTTCCCAGGCATAACGACAGGCAAATAGCTAACATCTAGCCCCAAGTTTTTGCTAGCATCCAACATCAAGATATTTGAAAAACAGAGAAAAATTATTTAGATAAATTTGAGTTCTACAATAAAGAAAAAAACAAACCATTTCTCTAGATGTACAGGGCTTACCTTATTCACTCTGACCAAAAGCCACCTTGTTCACTGTCTCCAAAGCATAAGGATGTATTGCCTTTTCGCAGTGTTGTAGAAATACTGCTTAGGCATATCTCCAGCTTCTTCCTTTTCTCGCTTTTCGCAGTTAACCTCATTCATAACTGGCAATACTGGTTTCCTCTTTGAAGGTAGCAGTGTAATTGCTGGAAAAAATAAAAACAGCGCTGAAAATAATGGCCTGAGGACCCAACAACATTGAAAGTCACAGACATGACAGAGAAGTAGGCGGGTCATGCTTTTAGGAGGGAAGACAAAAAAACATGGGTTTTCATGAATTGTGGAAAACAGCTACATACCTACCAGCTGAGGGCATGTTGTATGGTAGGAAATAACCAATAATAACGTGCCAGATGTGTTTGTCCTCCAAGTCATATTTCCTTTTGTGCACTTTCCTTCTGTTTGTAGCAGACTGCTACAGGCTGCTTGAATGTTTTCTTCTTGCATCTTCCTATTTCCACAAGATCATTTCAGCAGAGGCATTTCCACTCTCAGCAAAAGCAAACTGTTCCTGTTTGTATCAGGCAAACCAGATGGAGAAAACAAATCATTAATTTATGACTTAGAAGATACATTTTTATGACAGGACTTTGTAACACCCTGCACTTCTTTTTTTAATTCAATTTTTCATGACATTTATGAGCAGATAGGAAAATAAAATTAGAAACAGGAGATTCCTCACAGCAGCAGCAGCGTGCTGTCCTCAATCCTCAGGCTGTGATTGCAGATCCGCTTCTGCCAGTAGCGGCCCCAGGTAAAGCTGTTCCTGGTCCCCCATACTCTCATCACGCTGGTGCTGGTGGGTATAAGGGATCAGGGCTGTCTGGTGGGGAAGGAGGGGCAGGGATGGGCATTTGGGAACCGCAACATCTTTACTCAGCTGAGCAGCTGCAGAGCTGCGTGCCTGGCCATAGCCTTGGCCAACAGGGATCAGTCTAGTCCAGAAAACTAACCTCTTCTTTGGTTCAGGATGGTATCCAACAGCAGGTGACCTTTCCTTCCCCGTGCTCCTCTGCCAGCCTTGATGGAGGAGAGGCACTAGTTTTATTAGTCTGACGAAAACATGCCTGACTGATTTATAGAATCACAGAACGGTTTAGGTTGGAAGAGACCTTGAAGATCATCTAGTTCCAACCCCCCTGCCATGGGCAGGGACACCTCCCACTAGACCAGGTTGCTCAAAGCCCCATCCAGCCTGGCCTCGAACACTTCCAGGGATGGGGCATCCACAACTTCTCTGGGCAGCCTGTTCCAGTGCCTCACCACCCTCACAGGAAAGAATTTCTTCTTAATATCTAATCTATATCAGCCCTCTTCCAGTTTAAAACTGTTACCCCCATCCTATCACTACACTCCCTGATAAAGAGTCCCTCCTCATCTTTCCTCTAGGCCCGCTTTAGGTACTGGAAACTTGCTTCCAGCATTTGGGAATGCTTGGGAAAGGAGCCAGGATTTTCATCCTCCTGTGCACTGGCCTTATTTAGTGCTTTGTGAGGATACACCCGCAGTGTCCTGCACACGAGTGTTGGACCCTTTTGCTAGCAGGGGCTCGGGAGCAAGCATTTGGGGTGATGGCCAGGCGCCCTGGACTGTGGGAGGGGTCCTGTAGCCTGCGCCAGCTCCACAGGCATAAGATCACTCCCTTGCAAATAACCTGGGATCTGCCTGTCTTACACTTGCAAGATTTCCCAATGGCCAGGGGAGGGGAGGCCTGACCAGAAAAATTGCTTGTCATGCTTTAATAAGGCAGAGATCTTCTCCGTCTTCACTGTTGAATAATTCCCATAGCAAAAGTAAGTGTGTGCTCTCTCGCTCTGCTCCCACAACTCCTCTAATAGCTTCACAGAGCAAATGATTTGTGCACCTCCGAGTGCTTTGGATAGCCCCTTCTGGGTTTTTTATGGACCATTGTGCATCACAGTTATTAATCACCCAATTCATCGATAATGCTGACACAGAGACAAGGTTATGAAAGTACACACGCTTTGGAAACTGGATCTGATCATTCGTTTTGTTTGTAAAACTACTCAGATTGTGGGAACAGTGACAGGCTCCAAGAGGGCAATTTAATTTTTTTAAGTCGGATGAAGCGGCTGCTGCTTTTAGTTAATTGCCAACTCTGTTTTTCAGTACTAAACAGAAAACAAATTCTATTCTATTCCTCATAATGAGCCGATTCCAATTAGGGTAATTACCATGGGATAATTGTAGACTACCTATGGTTAATTAGGGCTCCACTGTGTGTTTACAACACTCCAGGGGTGTAAATATTTTATGATAACCACAGCTTCATACATCGTTACCACTTAATTTAATATATTACATCATTGTTATTGGGAAGGTGGGAGAGAAAAGAGGCAAAATCTTGAAACACAATGGCAAAAGCGGCAATGGGCTCTTTCCCCAGTAGTCAACCACCCCGCCTGATAATGTCATAACGCTGCAAGATTCCCTTTTTTAGGTCATCTTATGTTCACTCAGCAGGAAAAACGAGTGCACCATCATCAGCCCTGGGCTTTGAACTTCTCTGAGCTTGATGGCGAGAAGAAAAGGAAAGGGAGGTGGGAGATGGTGCTGAGCCCAATTCTCCCCACGCAGCCCCATCTCTCTGGGGCACTGTGCTGGTGGGACAGTGGGCACCCGCGTCCTTAGTCCACTAAAAAGCATTTCATGAAACACGAGTAAACTTATCGGGATGAAACAGATGATAAATATCTGCAAGTTTTACTTCGCATGAAATGTTGTTGGTTGGTCTCCTTGGAAATGTGAGTGTTTTTCATTTAGTCATTATTTGATCGAAAATGTGACATCATGAACAGGAAGAGAGAGCAAAAGCGAGCATTCAGCTTCTGGAGAAATGCACAGGAAATTCCATCTTCAATCAGAATTTGAGATTGGGAATATAAGACCCACAGAAACCACTCCATTTGCTAATTGGCCCCTCAAAACATTGTCCTATGTGCAGAAATTAGCATTTAATAGAACAACTAAGTTTCCCCAAAGCATGTCTGTGTGGGGGGTGGGAGCAAGTGATTTAGTTTGCTAGTTGTGTAGCGTAACTCTTGCTCTGGTAAAGCCTTTCCCTAAACATACGGAAGCTCAGAGTCCCCATCCCAGACAACAAGGAAATTTTTAAAAAATCCAGTTCCTTCCTCTTCACTATACAAGAAAATACCCATGTCTAACATGGTTTTGGTGGGAGCATTCATTGTAGTTTCCAGCTTTATCAGTACTTCATGATAGAATAATATCATTCATCTGTAAAGAAAAAGCTTAGTCAAAATCTTAGTATATAACCTTTCTCACAAAACAAACCCTCACCACAGCTGCTGAGTTAATAACTCTCATTGCCAGTCTCCTTCCAGATAACCTCCCATTCAAGAGACAACCGAGACAAGTGCTGATTTTTTTCTCCACTTAAATTCTTCTATTCTCTGAATAATACTACAGCTAATTTGGAAACATCCTGCTCGAATACCTCTGTCGTTCTTCAGAGGGTAAAACTAGGTTTGCAGTACAACTGGTGAAAGCTTCTTTGTATGCCATGCCAATACTAATGGGCATTTTTGCTGCCGATCGTTTTCCATTGACTTCCAGCCAGGACAATAAATCAGACACGTATTATTATTAAATCCTTGAGTATAACTCAGCAGTTAGATGAAATGACGAGAATTATAGACACCCGTGAGAATGATAATGTTTTATTCACACTATGCATCTAACCGCTGGACTGTACAAACTGGGGAACTAATTGTGCTCCATCTGCCCCATTTTCTGTGGAAGCAGGAAAAGGGTGAGAGCACTGTCAGCATTCTGTATCTCCCTGGAGGCGGCTGCAGTATACTTCTTGACCCATAAGTATGGCAGTGATTCCAAATCCCCTGTTTCAACATAGCCCCTGGGTCTATCCCAAACGTGAATCACTGTTGGTGACAAAAGCACAAGTTTGTGTGCATTCCCTGGTGTGTTACCACTCTCTTACCCCTCGTGAAGGATTGTTTCAGAATTATTTCACAATCCCTAAATATACAGAATTATAAGTCACATATTTGATGGTTATGAAGAAATCTTCAGAAGCATGGAACCTTTTAAAGTGATTCCGTACCAGCTGCCTGCATCTGCAGGCAGGCTGAAGCAGGACTATTGCCAGCTTTGTGGTGCCCAGTTCATCTTAGAAACATCAAATGATGCCAATTTGTGTGAAAACTTTTTTGTTACCTCCTAGTTATTGATGTTTACAACCTTTGAACTGATTGGGGGTTTTGCTCGATTTCAAAAAACCTCCCATATCAAACATTTTAAAAGTTTTCTAGATAGCTGCCAATAACTACAGCCCACCTTTGGCTTTGTCAACTGAGCTTCTTCAACAGTTGGGACTGTCTTCAAGAGGATTTAAGAGTCACTACAGACTGAAATTGTGGGACAGCATTAAAAAATATTAAATCATGGACTGTATAGTATTTTTAAATTACTGTATGCATTCAGTATTCAAACTGTGATGGAGCATCCACTGTGCAAGTTCTAGTATTCCTCTGGCTGGTACTTTAATTTAAAAAAAAAAAAAAGGTTTTAAAAGATGCAGTTACTGTTGCTGCCAGCTTTCTATTGCACTTAATCCAGAGATCTTGCAGGTAATTACAATCTCATTTGCTTCCAGGACTTGGCTGAAGGCCAGCTGAGACACTGGCATTCTTGGCTACTTGCATACTGGGAAGAAGCAAAGGCAAAGAAATTGCAGTCATTTAAGAAGCTTTGCCAAAGGTGGACAGGAGAGGATTTAACCTGGGTTAAATGGCTGTCCTTCGTGGAAAGAACACGTTGCAGAAGAGGCGTGCTGCAGAGGTCAGGCAGAGGGGATCACAGCTGNGAGAGGCGTGCTGCAGGAAGGCAGAGGTCAGGCAGAGGGGATCACAGCTGAGGCATCTCAGAAATTGGCTAGTAAGTGAGATGGAGCCCCAGAAAGCAGATCCCTGTGATCACCCCTCGCCTTCCCTGAGCATCACCAAGGCCTGCCGCGTCGGCAGCAACATGCTGGTCCTCCATCAAGTCCAGCAGCTCAGGAAAGAGCCGGCCCGTTCCTTTCTGTTTCCTTGTGGGTTCACACCTTGCACAAAATGTGGATCTAAACTTCAGCTTCTGAAAGTATTTTATTAGATTGGCATTTCTTGGCTGCAAGCTGTAGCAACTGAGTGAAATGTGTTTTCTTTTCAATGCCAAAGAAAATGAACAGCTGCATTAAACACTTACGGCTCCATCTTGAATAAGATTAACTAAAGTTACCTGACAGTCATGTTTTTCATTTCCACTCCTCATTAAAACTTCAACATTAGTTGTTTGCCAAAAGTAAAATCTTATTTAAATAGGCAAGTGGTAAGTGATTTATTTCAAAGCTAAAACTAACAATTCTCACAAGAAAGCCGGAAGATCATAGAGTAAAGATAAAATCCACCTGACCTAATCACTTTTCCCTTTCTTGAACTTATCCTACTTTTAATAGCTTAAATCACCTCTGAAGGAGAAAAATAATCAATCCACACACGTCTTTGGAGCAAAGCAGAATTATTTTTAGATTGCACTTTGTGGCTAAAGCTATAACATATTGTTCTCCTCTGAGAAAGCACTCCATAAACGTGGCATCACACAGGTCTGCTTCAGCGAATTTATCAGCTGTTCATTTCTGAAAGAGCAGGAATAATCACAATGAATCAAACTGTTGAAGAGTATACTTCCTTTAAAAATTATTTTATGGCTATACCAAACATAAAGGCCAGTAAAGAGTTGAGAAACTAGTTATAATCTCAGGAGGGTAACTGTTGTACACAGCAAATCCTCTTAAAAAATCAGGAGGAGGTAGATAATGGAATAACTGTCACATGGATACACTTTTGAAGGACTTTAGAAAATACAGCAAAAAAAAATCTGAGGAAGGAAATCTTTATACACAGTAAAGAAATGCTACAGAAGAGTTTTGGAAAACAGTCAGCTGTCATTACTAAGAAGCTATCAGATCTTAAGCCTGGGCAAATTCCACTATAAAAGTGCATCACAGGTGAACAGATCACACTTATTTGGGATATATAAAGGAGGAAGGGAGACAAGGAGAGAAAAAATATGAGCCTGGTCCTGTTTTATTTCATCAGTGTGCTCAGAGCAATACTAGAATATAAATGCAGGGGGCAATATGGCTTTAAGGTAGCTTCCACTTCTATTTAAAGGCGACTTTGAAAATAATAGAAAATGACAGACGCAGATAAAACAGAAACTCAGCAAAATGCAAGCCCGGTACTCTGTGCTCTCCTGGTCCGTGTAAGCCAAGCAGGTGGCTGTACCAATCCACCCGCACCATGGGCTAACTTTCACTCTTTCCTCAAAACCACCCCGGTCAGGCTGCCGTGCCTGTGGATGCGCCCAGGAGCAGCCACTTCTGCACAATGAGTTTCCATTTCACATCTGACTCTCTTTAGAACCGTTTTCAGCCGCCTTTGACAGCGATGCTCTGGAGGCTTTAAACCGCCTCCAATCTCTTCTCCTAAGGGAAGCCAAGTCCATAAAATATAAGCCTTTCACCTCCAGCAAAAGCTGGGGGAGAAGAGTATTGAGCGTAGCAGGGAAGGCAATTATAGATAAAGCTGAATATATGGCCTGTAGTGGACTTCATATACAAGCTGTGTTGACCCATTTTAATGCAAATGGGAGATAGTTGCTGAATTACATAATCTCTATACCTCCTACTGCCTGCGTGGCTTAACTTGCCAAGTACTCGGAGCTGTTGAGCTATTGTTTTCACAAGAAAGGGTGTGGATGAGTTTTATATTCCTTCATGCCGAGTGAAACATTCCCTTCGCTCTCCCCTTCAAGTCATAATGTGCTCTGGCTATATCATCAGATGGAGTGAATACTTTTTGTCTTCCAAGAATCTTCCTCTTTTTGTGTCTTTCTAAACTTTGCAAATGCTCTATTGCATTTCAGAGCAGATGCCAGCATGGACCTCAACAAGCATCACTTCATTATTTCTCAATTACACAAACCATATTTCTGAAATTGCTTGGTTAACTTTATTATATCCATGATTTTTTTAAAAGGGCTTTTAATTATATCCCCTGCTGTCTTAGGTATCCAGCCTTTTAATGGGAAGCAAATTTAGAAAATTAATTTCACAACAGGGTACAGCAGCAGTTATATTTCTCAAAAGACCAAAAAGAACGGGATGTTTTTCTCTATACAGTAAAACAGCTTCAACAGAGTAATGCAAGACATCAACATGTCAAACTGTGACCACAGTAGGCATTGCAAGCATTCCTTTATTTTAAGAGAGAGAAAAACTTAAATAGCTTTTTTTAAAAAATCGGTTTAGTTCCTTGGTATTTTAATGACAGTTCTATACAGTCCAAAGCCGAAAGAAAGATTGGGCATGTGAACACTAGAGTAACTCAAATCAAGAAGTATATTCATATAGTCTAAACACCCAGTGAAGAAGAAAGGTTTTTCTAAGGCAAAGGCTCAAGAAGATGCAATTTCCATGAAATATGATCGCATTAAGGAGCTGCAGTAGAGCCACAGACCTTATAAAATAAGAAAACAAAATAAATGAAATGCCTCTTCTATCATATAGATGACTGACGGTGCACCAGTAAATAATCCACCTTAAAAGTTAAAGGTGAAGTGATTTCAAATCTGTTATGCCTGTAGCAAAATAGGAGTTTTGTTGATTATTTGCCACTGATGTACTTTTCCTGAGCTAAAGATCCCATTTTTCTAGTCATGATGGAATGTGCCACTGTGAACTAAATCCCGCAGAGGAAAGACCTAAGTAACAACCAGGTAGATCATAAAGATTATGCACTATCCATTGCGCAAAGCAAAACAGCAAGAGGAGTGATTTGTACTTGAGCCTTGCCGAAGATGTACACTATGAGAAAGAATTATTATAGTTCAGTGTACTTATAGGTCATATGGATCTGTTTATGAAGCCACTAAACTCTAACCCTGAAAGTGGGGAATATCATGTAGCTACAGATGCTAGACTGCGTCATGACAAATGTGTGAACTATTTTCACCCTATTATGCATGATGCAGTCAGGAACCAAAGCATCATACCCTGAGCTGTGGTCCAAGATGACGGAGTCATGTAAATCCATCTGATAAAAACGTGGCACTCGGCACTTAGCCAGACACGTTGCACCTCCAGAGGAGAATCTTTCCAGACATTTAAGCGTCTTGGACCTAGAATACGATAACTGGATCCTTTCACCACATATACCATGTATATTTCCACGTGCATATTGTGTCAGCTTCATGGTCTTGTGCCATTTTCCTTTCTTTGAGAAATTTTGTCCTGAAGTTCCTTTTATACATCATCAATATCAGCTTTCCATTACACAACAACCTATACCTCAGTCAATCGCCTGAATATTTGTACTACTTGCTAGTAGCAATGCAGTGCTGGAAACCATCATCTATATGTGTAGTGATTTGGGAAATCTACCTATGTTCAGATGAAATTATACCATTGTTAGCTTTAAAACTGAAGGATTGTGGAAAATTGCTGGGTGGATATATATTTATTTTTGTGGTCTGTACATGTTAGCGCTTTTTTTTTAGGGGTGGAAACATCCTATGACAAGGGTTTAAGTGAAGCCAGCAAACCCAGTTTTCTCCTTCCAGACAAAAAGAGAATGTAGTCCAGAATAGAGGAAGAAAATCAGTACCCAAAGAGAAAAAACAAGCATTGGAAAGGGAGATTCACGAAGCTACATTAAAATCTTGTACACTGTATGTATTCTGCAGTACTGGGGACTGTCTATTCTATCGAATTTATTAGTGTATTGAGGACCCTCTTATTGAATATACAGCTTCTAATGTAATCAGACAGTTTTCTCTTTGTAACACTGATTACTTTTTACTGTCTATGCACAGGTATGTATCTGTCTATTTTTATAGACCATTCAGTACTATATATGACCAACTAATTCATGTCATTTCCAATAGCTTGTCCATAAAAAAACAAATAATAAAAGTCAGAGGGAAATCCTGTTTCCATTAAAGTTAATGAATACTGTGCTATTGTTTCCAGCACAGGCGAGATTTCCCCATAAAAAAGAACACTTACATAAACTCAGTTTGATTACTTGGCAGAGTCACACAATAGTATCAGTATCTTTGCCCATAGTTTTAAGGGGAAGAGAGACCTTCTTCCAGTCATTTTTAAATTTGAACTCTATATGATGCCATTATGAGAGTTTTAGGTATTTTCCAAGTAGCTGGGGTATTTTAGAAAGGAAAGAAATCAGTGAAGAAACCAACTAAGATATATTTGACAATCTTGTTTTATTGCATTTTGTCTTTGATAATCCAGTGATATATATATCTACTGTCATTACCATAAAAAGATTTCAACACTATCAATTTGCTACAAATCCCCTGTTGGAGTGATGTTTTTATCGCCAACACACTCAGCTGATTGATCAGCTGACAGCTAACAGCTGACAAATTCGGGTTTCATCAAATCAGGGGATAGAAGGCAAATTATGGGATTAGCTTTAAAGGATTCTTCTGGTGTTCCTATATATCTCAGTATTTGTCAAGTACATATTTGTGCTGTTGAGGACGAGTCACTTAAATCAAGTTTATCTTCCACTGTTTTTTTCCATATTCCTGCAAGGACAAGTGCAAACCTCTGCTCCAACATGAAATGCGTAAGAAATACTCCCTGATCTCACTAGTGGGGGGCATAAGATTGACCGAAAGAAGTGAGCTCAACTATCTGAGTTCTAATGTAATGCCCAGGGGGTGAGGGGATCAGTAATGAACTAGACAGTCTGGCTGAAGGTGATCTGGTGCGGACTTCAATTATGCTCTGTTTCACCTTTTCTGTAGCTCCTAACTCGTCCCCTGCAAAGCATCAAGCTAAACTGGAAGACACAACTAGATTAGATGCAACTTGATCTTATCTGTAGCTGTACAGCTGAAATCGCTGTAGCAACAGCACAGCTTAGGATGTCCCACTGAGCCCTGGCCTCAAAAACCAAAATAAAATTTAAGACTCTAAATCCCAGCACTAAAAGGCGTCAATAATAGAAGTGCCTGATGTGTGTTAGCAAAAGGGATAAAATGTCTGAGAGTGCAAAACCTGAAAGTGGTAAAACAGGCAAAAAATCGTCTCCAGGTAGGCAACAACAACTCTACAGGTCTTGTCAAATGATCCTGTAAAATGGCATTGAATTTTAGATACCTTGTTGCACAGATTAGCACAATTAATATGATGAAAGACAGATATGTAGACAGACTGACAGTCAAACAGAGGAAAAATAAGCAATAAAAATAAACTTGTCGAGAGCATGGAGAGGAAGGGATCTACACTCCAGAGAGGGAATAGTACAAATGCTAAATAGTACATAGAAATATGCTTAAAATGCCAGTACTATAACATGGAAAAGAATATTCAGATTTAAAATAAGTCTAGCTTCTAACAGCCAATTCTGTCATTCTTGAAATCATTGTCCAATCATTGTCCAAAAAAGTGTTCAACACATTTTTCAAAACTTATTAAAAAAGACATATTTTGCTGACCCTGAAAAAATGTTTGCAGTAGAGTTTCATTAACATGCAGGTAAAAATGATGACTCAACAGGATCAGTCATTGTTAATTCATCAAGTTCTGCTACATATCCCTGAAGCAGTATATAACATCCCTTACATTTTTTAAAGTCTGACATCATGTGATAAATACTGCTGGAAAAAAAAAAAAGAATGGATCAATTAGCTATCCATATCTCCTTATTATCTGTGTGCATTTTCAGCTTTTTATAACAACATGAAAGCCATAAAAATGACAAGGCCCATTTTATAGATGTTTATGGGTAGATGGTCCATCAAGAGAAAGAACTGCTCCCTGCCATCTGGGATAATGTGGCTTACATTTAGCAAAACCTACAGTTTACACTTTTCAATATTCATACAAATATTATGCACATAGTTTGCATCATAAACAGTAGGAACTTTTTTTAATAAATGCAATAGTTTTATAAACAAAGCATACATTTTTATATATCTTATCTATGTAAGAGTGTGTATATATATATATGCATATGTACAACTATAAATTTTATTTGATTTCTTCCCAGGAAAGGAACCATTTATGGTGTCCAAGACAGAACTCAGCCATGTCAGACTGTTTCTGTGCTTCCTGTAAAATTTATTTCTTAATGGTTAAATAAATAAATTATCTTCTAATCTGACTGAGTCATTATTTAAACAACATTTCACTGTGGACAGTTGATTTGTTCTCTTTTCTTTATTGGTGTGAATTTGATTTACTACAGGTTGGGGGGCGGGGGGAATGCGGCAGAGGGAGAGTTAGGGAGCGGTAATTGTGTGTTGATCCCAACCGAGCTGCACTAATTCTGGGTTCCTCACTCACACTAAGTTGCTGATGCCTGAAAACCAGCAAGCGAAAGGTAAGTTGTCTCATCTGTATACTACAATTTGAGCGACTTCCATAAAAATTAATAGAAGATACAAGCAAGGAAAATCAGCTGTTAAAATGCAGAGGGAAAGGGGCCATGTAGGCAAGTCTCCCTCAGACAGACCTCAGCACAATCCTCAGTGGTTACTGGCTCAATCTATAGCAATAACAGTAGTTCCTTGGCGGGGAAGAATAGTCCTTTTGCCATCTTCCTTGCATTTACAGAATCAAAACACAGCCCAAGCATTCAGCTGAGCAGCTTTAGCTTGGTCCATTATGTCTCCCAATTCAATCAAGAATCTATTTATGATTAGTATAACTTCTCAGTTAGACTCTCCTATACACATTCTTACCACGCACAAGGCATTGGGGGGAACAGCTGAAAAGCCAAAAGGAAAACTGACTGAAGAAGTCTCCAAATTAATATTAATAAAATGTAAATCTATAGCACCATCTGCCTCCTTGAGCTGTCTTTCATTTTCTGTTAGAGGTGTACCTGAGCAGTCCCAAGGGCTTAAATAGGTGGAGTTGCCTTCCCCGGCTTATCTGACAGCTGATTATTTTGCAGTCATTGCAACAGCTGATGTTTTTAAAATTGGCAGGTTGCATTAAAAAACAGATGGGTATTTTATGCCTCCAGTCTGCTTTCACTACGGTGCAACTCACCGTATAATTTTCCAAACTGGAAATGATCATTGATTATGGCCGGGGGAAGGGAGGAGTTGGGAGGGTCTCAGAAGTGCCAAAAAGCAACGAGCAGTTTAAAAATGTAACAGACAGAAATGACCGTGAAATATCAGTTTCAGATTGCCATCTCTCAGAGGAACCCTGATAAGGGAAAACTGCTTAGAGAGCACCTTGAAATCTTCCAGTGGTAGCGCAAACTGTTATTACTATTATAATTTCCCTCCCTCCTGCAAGTTGGATGGCTTAGTCACTGGAAGTCAAAATGACTCACCAAACGGGCATGTGTTTGTGCCTGATCACAGACATGGTGAAACCTCAGAAGTTCCCTGGCTTTAGCGAGGAAACTGCGGAAGGAATTGGTGTGCCGGTGCTGCTGTGCTCCCAGCGCTCCTCCCAGAGCTCTGGACCAAAGCACAGAGGCTTAAAAACTGCTCCAGCAAAGCTTGGTGGCTTTGTTTCAACCCTTGTGTGCCCTTGACGACTGAAGCAAAGTACCCAGAGGAGAGGAAACGCAGAGCAGAGCCTCTCCCCAGGACAGGTCCTCCAGCACTTGGGCCAGGCTGAGCCGCTCAGACCCAAACGGTCTCATTTTGGAGGAGGGTTTTGGACGCAGCCTAGAGAGCCATCAGAGGATGGCTCAGCCAGCTTGTGACTAATAGACATTAGAAATAGGCTCAAATAATCCTTCCCGTGGCTCTCCTAAGCCTCGCGTTGTCATTTTGCCCACGTAACAGGCACCCTGCTCTGGTGCACGTGCGCTGCCATCCCTGTGCCAGCTTGGGCACAATCCTCGTTCAAAGGCAGCATTGCTCCCGCTGGGAAAAGCAGGCTAGGATGTACGAGCTAAAGGCCAGGTACACAGCGTGGCCTGAAGGAATGAAATGGCTAGGAGATGTTTTGGGGAGACGATGGGAGATCTTGTGCTGAGAGGTGATTCAGGCCCAACATCTGTACTCAGGCAGGCAAACAAATGTGACTTTCTTTGGTATTCACAAGTGTAACCCTTGGCAGCTGTTAGACAGAGCTGGCCAATACCCTGTGTGAATGCATTAATAAAATATGCCCTGGTATTGCTTGCAATGATGTCAGCAAGTTATTGTTCTTTAAATGCTGCAATAACATTCATGCGTGAGGAACACAACACTGTACGGAGGTTTCACCCTTGGCCAAGCTTATCCTTGCTCTGTTTTCCCTGATAAAAGAGGACATACAGCAGGCGTTAATTGCACTTGGTATGTCCAAGGACTTTGGACATGAAGACAATTGCTTTCTTTGATGGGAGGAGGAATGTGACTTACGTAAGAACAAGAAAACGACATACCCTCTTGCAAACTAATAAGTACATTGTGTGCCAAGACAAAGGCTGCAGGAAGAGGAGGCGGCAGGCATAGCTGGGATCTTCAAACAGTGTCCTTGGCCATGCTTCTAATATGTCCTTGACCATGCTTTTACACACCTGTATAAGCTAAACACATCTGAAGAAATCTTCAGCTGCAAGAATGAGTGAAGCCCAACAAGGGCCGGAGGAGCAGAGCGCAGCCCCGACAGGGGTGTCCTGAGGGCACCCTGTGGAGTGTGTTGGAGGACCCTGCATCCTGGCTCACTCTGTGGAGCATCTGGGTGTGAGGACCACACAGGAGTTTGAGCTCACCTTCAGCAGTGCATAGGGTGTACTCACAGGCGAGCTCTGCTCCTGTCCCCATAAGTAGATAGAGATTGGGAGGGAAAGGAAAAATTAAAACTCCTCTGCGGGGGAGGAAGGGAGGATGCACAGTCTCATGGGTGCAAATGGGCTTTTCTGCAGGATTCTCACATCTTCTCATAGACTTATAAAAGTGACCGTCATCTGCAGTTTTTTCGCATGAGAGCATTAATCTTGGCAACGGAATAAGCAGAGGACACCTTACTTTGCATTTTTCAAAGTAGGAATGACATGCCAAGAATATGCGCATGAATAATTATTTGAGAAAAAATACAGGAAGCTTTGCCAAATGCTACACATCAGGAAGCGCTTTAATCCACATGACCAAAAAGCATTGCATTCATCAGTGCTTTCATGATAACAGGCTTTCCTATGCTTGAACAGCTAAAATACATTGTTACATCTACAAACGGATTGGTGACAGTTGTTTTGCACTGCGTTTCCCACACTTTGTCTGACAGATCATTTCTCACAAAGGTGCTTGAGCTGATCCAGGCATTTATACATACATGCGAGATGATAGTAATTCAATATTGCAAAGCGAATTCTGCCTCCCATGATTACCTATATCGTTTGAAAATTAAATGGGTTTGAGGATGAGGAATGCAACTCACACTGCATTACGGTTCTTCATACACAAAGCCGATGTAAATCTTCATCAACTTTCCGTTAAGCACCAAAAGACCATAACTGCCACCCAGAAGCAGCGTCTGTCTTTTTCTTCACTTGACCAGCGAGCTAGCTGTTGAAAGAAAACAAAATTCACCAGAAATTAAAATATTAAAGCTAAAAAATCTTGCAAGTAGAGAAGGATATGAATAAAATCCTTGCAGATGCTTCTCAAAAGCAAATGCTTTACCCACATTTAGTGTCTTGCGTGGGGTAGTATGTTTTGAATGAAGTTTGCAATGTAATTTACTTCTAGGGCTAACCAAAAGTCTTTCTGATCTAAAAAGCAATGTGTTTGGGACACCAATGTGCTTATGAAGAAGACTGTTCCCAAAGCAGTCTGCCCTGAGGGAGGACTCACGAAGAGGACTACCTAACAGAAACATCTCCCCAGGTTTGGTCACTTTCAGGCTTTGCAAGCAGAGAAGCGGGGAACAATGCGGCAGCTGTGACAGCTGCCCCTTTCTGCCAAGGCATGGAAATGGTCACACTGAGGTGGGTTCACATGTGGTGTCACTGGCCATGCAGTGCCTCTGCTCCCCAGATGGGATGTGCATGGTGCCATTTCCTTTTTGATTACCAGAGGCAGGGAGTCCTCAGGGAGGGTCCATATGTCACTGTGGGGATCCCGGTGACTTTAAAGTACATTTCTGGCAAATGCCATCACCACCATTGCCAACCTGGTGACACCTGCAGAAGAGGCCTGGGAGACCTTCCCTGGTGAAGAGGAGCCTTGGAAGAGAGCTGTGGTGGGTCTGATGAGACCTGAGAGAAGCAGTTGTTCATTTATCACTCTTCTGAAGCTTCCTTACAAGGGGAATTAAGGGAAAACAGCTTTAAAATTTTCATCACAGACCATCAGAAGGTTGCACAGACATTTCTACACTGGTGCAGGAAGTGTAAATATAAGCAACAGTGACTTTCTTCCTCTTTCAGCCTTTGCCATCATAATGAAACTACAAAAAATATCTGTCCTACTGAACAGCTTCTTACATAGGGTGATTTAGTGTTATTACGTAAGGCACCTGGAGACAGTAATTAGAGCCCAAATGCTGCTATACAACTTATATGCCCTCTTCAAGGCCATAATTAACCAAATTAACCAAATGCCGATTTGGGGGAAAGGCGGGAGCCTTTTCATGAGACTGCCGTGACTTTGCAGTGAACGTGGTGGTCCCCAGCACCATCCCCAGCTGCAGTTCATCGGCTTCACCGTCAGATGCGACGGAGGGGGGCGAGGAAGGACTGCCAGCCTTGAATGACGGGAAGCTCGACTCCTGTCACTTGCCAAATTTCCCAAGTCTGAATGCAGGCCTGCCTGCGCAGGGGCACTCGGCTCGGGCTAGAAAAGCGTGTAGAAGGAGAGAGGCAGAGAGTTAGGGTGGCAGGAATTAGGACAATAAGAAGCAAAGTGTCCCGCCCCCCCCAGGGTGCTGGCAGGGGGACAGCTCTGCTGAGGGCACGGGGACAGGGTGCGCTTCCCCCGGGCTCGGGGAGGGGGTCACGTCGGCTCCGGGTATGGGCTCCCCCTGCCCGCCCTGCGCCCGGGAGGCTTCGCTGGGGATTAGCAAAAATGCCACTTTTCTGCTGGGTTTGTTCTGCTGAAGAGGAAGAGAGCGTGTGTGGTCTCCTGGCTTACGGAACGCTCAGCGTTTTATTGCTCCTTAGCTTTAGCGTAACTGAATTGCAGCAGTTTGTCTGCCGTCCGGGCCAAGCGTGCCTCAACTTGCATAAAAGGAAATTAACACTGAGGGTTTCGAGCTAAGACCATTTCTACACCAGGGTAAAACTGAAGCATTTTGACACATTCAGCTAATTTGTGCGGTAATCTAAACAGTGGCAAAGAACTCCCTCCTGTTAACCCACGAGCAGCTAATACCCACTTTAACTACAATTTCTTCCTCCATAGAAAGGACTAAATCGTATCTCCTTTAAATTTTGCCACTGGCACCAAGAGGCCAGGAATCCCTGAGAATTTCAGCACACGTTCATTCATACTGATGAAACATTATCTTTCCCTAGTGGGGACAGGCCCTCTGAATGCTGAAGCATTCAGGAACCATAAGTCTGGAGGGTACATGAAGAGCTTTGCGTTGATAAACCACTGCAAAAGGACTGCTTGAGCTGTCCTGAGCATTAATCAGCTTTATTTAATTTATTTCTTTATTTTAAGAAGGGCTAATGAAGATCACCTACGGTAAAAACTATAGCAGTGGGCTATCTTCACTAAGCAAAGCCATTAGGCATTCAGATGGATTTAAAGGTATGAAACTATAACATCACTGACAGAATATAACCCAAAGGGCAGGATGTGTTTTCATCTTTAAGGTATTGATTGTGGCTGTTGCTGTTCTTAGAAAAACAGTCAGATGCCAGTAAAAAGCCAAACTGCATTACAGTTTTACAACTAAATTACCAAAATGATCCTAAAAAAAATATTTTTTTATTTACCAATATAACATCAACAGTTAAAAGTAATTATAAGCTAATTATTTAGCAACAATGCCACATACAAATCTAAAACTACCCATTTCAGGGAACCACATTTGAAGAGTGAAGGAAAGGTCATGCAATTATACACAATCTGTTCCTGTGGAAATTTATACTGGCTGGAAAAGAAACTACAATCATGTCTCACTACGTGGGATGGGGAAAGATTCTCTCTTCAGCTTCCCCATGAAGGATGAATAAGCTTGTGCTTTCTGTAAACCTTTGAGGTCCATCTTAAGTACAGCACTAGCATGAGCGCAAGTTTTCTGTGAAGCATGTCTGTGTCTATCCTGTGGCTCCTGAGGGTTTCAGCTGCAAGTCAGAAGCTCGCGCTGCCAGCGCTTTTCTGGGAAAGGAGATGTTTAACCTACAGAGGAAGAGTGAAGAGTTAGAGCCCGGATCCTGTGGCCAGCCCACTGAGAGGTGAGCTCCTGCACACAGAGGGGCCTATATCCTGACAGGTAGCTTAATGGCACCACTACAGATACAGACCTGGAGTATCCTGAGGGAACCAGCAGCTTTGTCCAACAACTGCAATCTGCTACCCGATCAGTGAGGTCTTTCAGCCAGACAAGTGTCACACAAACTCTTAGCAGTGGCGTTTGTAGTAAGATCCCCACACCATTCAGGCTATGATTGACTACTAAAAAGAAATATTGAATGCTTAAAGGAAAGTAATTATTTCTGTTATCCAACAGAGATGTCACCATGGTGGGCTAGGGTCTGCCTGAAGCTGCAAAGTGTCTTTCTAATACCCACTCCTTGCTGCTTCAAAATTCCTTCCCAGCTGATCAGTGCGAGTGCTTTGACATCTGGCTCCACTAACCACATCTCTGGGTGCCTGTGCATGCTGGCTGATTTGGCTTTATTGCCTCCAGAAAGACAGTACAAGCCAAACCTACTGGCTTTACTCTGGACTAACCTCTGTGCAGGTGACAATAGAAAGAGCTATTCTGGAAGTGACAAAGGTTGATGTCTTCATTGCAAAACTGGAGACGAGGTTCCTGGAGGCAGAGCAGAGCAATGAAGCCTGGTTCTAGCCTGGTTCAGTCTGCTTGCCAACAGATTGCTTCAAGGCTATTTTTGTGTCCTTCATCTACAATCCCCAAGTCAGGCCTTCGTCAGTAAAGGTGCAGCATCAACTACTCCAGAAGCCCCCCAAGAGCTAAATACCGACCTCTCCAAGCTTTATCAATACAGCTCTTTCAGTTTTCCTTCCTCAGTGCCAATAAGGTATTCAGGCTTTACCTGGAAATCGTTGCCTTTAACACTCAAGGTTGCTTTTGATATTGATCTTCCTTGAGCTACTGGCTCCTTCTACCACTTCCCTAATTCAGATGGGAAATTACTCATGCGTATCATGATCACCTCCTAGAGACCTGTCCAGATACAGGTGAAGTATTCATGGCTTATCTTGGGTTGAGGATTTATCTCAACTATTCAAACCACTTCCTTTTTGTTACAACACTCATAAGTCTGATCCTGTATGCTATTAAATATATTTTAGTTGTACATACTCCTCCTAACTATGTGTCATTAAACAATCTGTACCATTACTTTGGCTTTTCACAGAGATTACACATAATACGTAGATATTATAGGCGACGGACATTGTAAAAGGGCTTTTAGTCCAAGGAGCTTCCACTCCACCCCATCCTACCAAGGCACAGGACACTATGGTGCCATGCTGACTGCTTCAGAGATGAGGAGATGATACCCGTGAGATCCACAAGTCTGGCGTCTGCAAACACTGATCTTCTGCTTTGATAACTGCTCTGTGGTTGCTGAGACTGGTGTTGCCTGAATGAATTCATAACAGAAAGGAATTACTTCTTCTCCCATGTTTAAAAGTTACAAGAAAACTCAGCTCATAACAGATTTTCAGCAGAATCAAATGCTAATCATAGATGCCTAAGTACACAAGCCTAACTATTGTACAGCGCTGTTTCTCCAAGATTATGAAGTGCAAAAAGCAGTCATGCTGCTTGGCTCCAATTCTAAGATAAACTACTCCAGCAAATACTGCTTCATGATCCTGAATCTGCTGACGTATTTATACTGTTTACTGTGTGATTTCCCATGTCCTTTTTAAGCAAGTTAAGAAAACTGACACACACACACAGCTGGAACTAAAAAGCTTTTTATATTTTACATTTAAAATGCGAGGATACTGAGAGGATAAAGAATAGTTTAAGTTTGTGAGACATTTTGTTGTCAGGTTACTTTCAAAACTATCTGTGAAACCTTGGCTTCCTGAAGTGAAACTGTTGGGGGCTGCTGGGATGGGAGGGCATCCTGGAGCCAGAGGAACGAAGAAGGCAGTGCTGCTCAACTGTACTGCTGCATCCCATGCAGCAGGAGCCCTCAGCACCCCACACTAACCCGAATGCCAGTATTGTGTCCCTTCAGTCACGCTTGACCAGAAGGTGTAGCTTGTGTCAAGTCACCTCTTTTGGCATTTTAGGCCATCTCCATGATGGCTGGAGTCCAAGACCAGCTTCAGGGCAGGTGCAGCCAGCAGGCCCATGCTAGGACACCAAACCAACCAGCACCTCACTGCTGGCCCCACTCCAGGCTCTGCCCCTCCACAGACCGTAGGCACAACTTATGCAGACTTATACCTGTTATGCCTTTAATACTAATAGCGATGGCAATATGCATGAGCCTCGGGGTGTGAGAGGTGCAGAGAGCTTCGGTCTTGGTAGGCCATAAGCTAGGACGCCAGCTCCCAGGCACCTTGCTTTATGGTTGTCACTTCTTCACTGGTCCTCTAATTTGTCTCTTAATATTAACTCTGGTTAACATCTGCAGCTATATATAGGTGGTTCATAAAAGCTATTGGTGACTATATGTTTTGTGAACTCAATCCAAAGCTAAACTCTTGCTTTACTTGGCATTTATTTTCATCATTCTCATATCCTTTTTCTATGTATGTGACTATAGCATGTCCCTGGGGGTTAATACTTCCAAAAAGTTGTGGTATATATCCTCTGACAAGGGGAGCTGCATTGTTTGAAGCATATTCAGGAGGTGAACATGTAAGATGAAGTATTTGTCTCCTGAAGACCCCAGCTCTTCAGGTATTGCAAGATGTGGTCTTCCCACCAGGCCCAGCTGGCACGCAGAGCAGTTGGGGCACTTGCGTGACATAGTTATAAGCCAGAGCTGTTAGGCAGAACTGCAGTACTTTCAACAACGTAGCCACAAAAAAGATAAATCCCCAAGAAAAAGGAACAAACATAATTTATTTGTCTGCAACTTCATCCACTAGTAACTATGCAGTGCTATCACATAAAACTGTTTCCAGTTTTAAAACCTGTCAAATAACTTTTACAGTGTAAAATTTTCAGCACTCCAGAAAGACCCTGGGTTGTGCCATCTTCATTTTGATCTTCTTCAGAAGCTGGCTGAGTCACTGAGATGGCAATCTGAAGGGAAACTGCCGTTTCTCTGAGCCATTGCATCCAATGCGAGTATGTGAATGTGACTTTTTGAGGGCTCTTGGAAGGAAAAAGGACTAGGATAGTGTTCCAGATATAAAAAAATCCGGGAGGCTCTCTAAATGTTTTCAAGCACATGCAAAGAAGGAAAGGACTTTTAAAACCCAGATCAAGAAAATGCTGGTGTTATGGTGAAAAAGCAAAATAAACAGAGATAAAATCTGGAAGCCACAACAAGAAAGATAAAAAACTGCTTGCATGCATTAAAAAAAAGAAAAGAAAAAATAAAAGCAGGCACTTGAGATCAACACTATAATCAAAACTGTTTGAAGATCGTGAGATTTGCTGCCTACTGGCACTGGCCCTTTTATGAATCATCAACTGCAAAAGTTGAGAATTACTTTAAAAATCAGCTGCAAACCTTTTTTTTTTTTTCCCTCTACTTTCCCGCTGGGACACTTGGTTGTTTTTCAACATGATACTGCAACAGGTAAGCTGAAAACCTCCCTTACACAGTGAGTGGTTTTGATATGTATTAGTTACTATAAAACTATTGTCCTGCCAACTCAAGAATTGTGTGTGAAGGTTACAAAATGAAATTCATTCATGAAATGTCCCTGTCACTCACTGATCTGGAGTTTCTCAAAGGTTACCCATGAAAACAAAAAGAATATAGGTCTGTGCCAAGCTACTGTTTATTTCCATAGCAACTGTGTGCCAAAAAAAAGGTAAGTATTGTCAATGTGAAACATTTCTCTTCTTTAAAATTTAGAGTCATCATAAAGGGACAGTGGAAGCAGCAACATTGTTTGTTGACATAGCCAAAGTCTCCTAATGCAACGTCTCCTACTTCATGGTATCCCCATACTGATCACAAAAATAGTCATTCAGAACTGCACTAAAGCCATCTAGTCAAGTACCTGATGGTGAACAACAGCAAACATATAGGCAAGGTTATAAAAGCAGGACAAGCATATGAAAATACTCTCCCAGAATACTCTCCCAGCCTCTCAGCTTCTGGCAATGTGCTAGACAATCATTTCCCAAGCCAGAAATCCATGTTTAATCTGGGCATTAAATAGGCTTTGGTGTTTTGTTGTAGTGTGTTGTTTTCTTTTTAATTTTCATGAATTTATCTAATCACTTTTTGAATCAATGTAAATTTTTGGTACCTAGAACATCCCCAGGCCTGTGTTCTACACCTGAGCTGCTGCCTGGTGATTTCCTTGGATGCTTCCCCTTATTTTAGAAGAGCAGAATGAGCCTTCCTTATTGATCTCCATGCCATATATGATTTTATAGCTCTCTTTCATATCTCGTCTGAGTCAATTTTTTTCATAGCTAGAGTCCTTGTATGTTTGATTTTTTTGTATTAAGCCTGTTTCACACCTATGATTGTCCTTGTCACTCTACTATGCTCCTTTTTTAGTCCTATCTTTTATATATATATATAGTGATATGAGGGCTAAAAATGTCCACAGCATTCAAGATATTGTAGCCTAATATCAGTTTACAGATTGTTCTCCCTTTCTTCCCTACTATTTTGCTTCATATTGACTGCCATTCAGCACTGTGCTTATGTTCCTGCAGAACTTGCTATTATAACTTCAGAATCTTTGTACTAGTTGATAATAGCTTTTTCGGAGTCTGTAATTGCATATATTAAATTAGGATTTCTCTTGTGAACTCTTTTTGTATTTTCATACATTCTCTTCCCTCACCCCGCCCCATTACTCAGTATCACAAGATGTTATAGCAACTCTTCACACTTTGCTAGCTTTTACTTTTTCCACCAGGAAGAGTTCAGAACAGTCACTGAACTTTGTCATTTCATTTTCCACCCCTTTTCCATTCATTTGTGAATGTGATGAAGAACAGAGCTCCTCAGATAAGTGGAGGATCATTTACACAATTTGGTGTAAATTGTAAAGCTTACAATTACACAATTGTAAGCTCCCTCTGGTGAGAAAAGTAGCTACTTATTTTTTGAATCAGTTGCGTATCCATGTCAGCACTGTCCATTGCTTAATTTCTTAATTTCTTTTAGACCCTTTGGTGAATTATCTTGTCAAATGCCTTTCAGGAATCCAAGGAGACCATATCAGCTGTATCTCCCATATCAACATGCTTGCTCATTCCTTCAGAAAACTCTGATAGATTTATGAGGAATGAATTCCTTTTACAAAACCATGAAGAATCTTGCCCAACATATCATATTTGCTTACGTATCCAATAATTCTGCTATTTTATTAATGTCCAACACTGGTCTGTAATCTTCTAAAATCCCTGCAACTCCTTTCAATAACAGGCATCATCATGTGCTACATTTCCATTCCTCTAGTACCCAGGTTATTGGTTGTAGGTGAGAGATAAGTGGCTGTACACTACAACTAGTAGTTCAGCAATTTCACATTTGCATCTCTTTAGAGCTCTCAGGTGAAAAATGTGGTCCTGCTGGTAACTCTCTATTAATGCTCCATGCGGTGGCCACTTAGGGCAATCTGTCTTTTCATGGGTTTGCCATTGCCGAGGCCTAGTCCTCCAAAACTGCTTGAGGTTCAGGACATTCTGAAGTCATTCTTTATTCCTATGAAAGTAACTGAAATGAGAGCTGTGAAAAGGCCAGGAGAAGAAAAAAAAACATAACAACTTGTCTCTGGAAGACCACGTCAGAATGCTCCCTTCAAAGGCTGGACATTTAAAACCTCCTTATTTTACTTCCCATGGGGTTCCTTGAAAAGCTCTGTGGACGAGCAGAAGAGAAAAGCAACAGCCTGTGTCCACAACAGCCTCTTCTCCCGTTCATTTGTGTTTCTTTTTCTGTCTACACTCTCCTGGTTCAAAAGGAATGAACAAACAAAAGATCATGGTGCATCAGCATGCTTTTTTAAAGTAGGATGAGCCTTCATGAAATAAAAGTTTCTGTAACAAAGGCTTTTAGACGCTGGGGCTTTTTATACATTGCTCACATATAATTTAGTAATGAGTAGTTACCGATGTAGTTAGGCAGTTGTGGACCCAATTATCCAATTACTGCAACTGACTGCACAAACAGAGTAATTGTACAGCAAACGTGCTCATATACTTTGCATTCGTGCCTTTGTAAGCCTGGCGTTACCCTTTCAGTGCTGTGCCAGAGTGGGGATGGTTCACCCTGTTTATTAACACCTCTGTCCTTGGGGAAGTTTTAGCCCATATTCCAGGGAGAAAATGTTCTGGATTTTCACAAAAGGCAGCTAACGGTAGAACTGTTGTGAGATATCTGGCAAGCAGGAACATTAATTCTCTCAAATTCAGATGACGTTGAAGTTAAATTTGCTGGCTTCTCTGAGCTTCCTATTCTCAAAGTTCTCTTTTGTGATAAGATAATTCTATTCCTTATAGATGCTAAAAAGTCATAGCAGCCTCATCATCCAGAAATTTGCATGCAACTGAAATAAATCCGTGGTGAAAAATGACTTTTCTCCTTTGTCTTAATGGAATATTAGAGTTTAGTGCATGCCACAAAACACAAACCCAGATCTAACTCACAACAAATTTCAGCATCCTTCATGTTATTCCTCTTGACACTTGGGTTTAGCTTGAGAAGAGAGAGGTGCATCTGTCAAGTCTGTGCCTGTGCAACAGCAGTATAAAGAATTAGGCAAATTTTTCTTCAAGACCCAAGTTAAATAAGAGTAGATTTTATGGGCAGCTGCAAATAAATCAGATCAAGATTTCATGCCAAGCAGGAGTGGGGTACATATTCTTCCACAAACTGAAGCAATGTGTTTCCCTTCACACTTATTTCACACTTATATTTCTGACTGTGAATTGTTGTGTAGGAAGTATAATGGCTTGGGACAATTACTGAATAAAATGTCATTTCAGGAGAGGAGATATTCTTTGTGGGATGCAGCAAAGGTAAAATCACAGATTGTTCTAAATTGCTTGTATAGACCCTACCTTATAAGCATAAAATATTTAAGAGTATTTTTGCCTTCATACAGCAATATTCTTAATCTTTTTCCTGTTAATCTCCTGGAATCCCACAGTGAAAGCTCTCTTCCTTTTGTCCCTTATCCTAAAAAGTAGGTGCTCAAACTCCAGGACCATGTTTATCTTGCTGGAGGCAATTAGTTAGGACCAGCTGTCAAAGCTACAGCCGGTTCCTAGCACACGTGCATGCAGCTTGTCAGCGTGTACAAGTAACAGCATATGCCTTCCAGAAGATAATGATAGTGATCTTAAACTGGAATCGGGTTTTGTTTGGTAGAATAACACATGGAGAACCAGATTACACCATAACCAAATACTATGATATTTCAATAAATGATTCAGCTTCAGGCCTATTTTTGGTTTTGTAGACTGTTAGCGCAGCAGCTGCTTTTAATATAAGCTCCAGTTTATCTATACCCTCCCAGTACTTAGAGGTTTGAATACTCCTTTTGAATTTGGTCCTATCTCTATTTTTAAAAGCTCATTTATCAGATAAGTGCAGCTGAAAGACCAAGAAACCTCTAGGCTTTGAATGGATGGATTAGATTAAAGTGTTGGGCATAAGAAGTGAAGATTTTATTCAATTATACAACTTCCCCTGCACATCAGTGTTGTCAACACTTTGTCATATTTAGAATCTGTTTAGCTGCAATATTATTAGAAACACTAGTTAAGTGTTACTTATGAAAGAAAAACAAAATAATGTTACCAATTTGTGAGGCAGAAATGTCTACCTCCTACTGAATGAGAACTGTCAAATAATAAAGAGCTCTTTGAAATCTATAAAAAGACTCCTGTAGCTAAGTATGTTCTACATCAAACCTCTGTAATTCCCAACAAATTTGAAATGCAAAATCAATAAAGAACAAATGAAGATTAGGCTCACAGCAATTGCTAAGTACAGGTCAGAGATGGGAATATTTCATTCCAGGAGTGGCTTATCAGGATCGAGAAACTCTATACTTGGGTCAAGATACGTTCCTAAGGATGAGCTTCATTCCCTTGCACTCCCAAACATGCTGCTTGCCCCCGAGAGGTTACAACGGCCCCAGAAGGGAACCGCAAAGGCCAGAGGCTTTTCTATGCAAGTGCCTTTAGGAAGAGAAAGTGTTATCAGGCCTGACAAGGCTGAAGTAGCTTGTTGGGAAACCGAGACAACCATCTGCTGGAAGGGAAGTTCAAACCCAATGCGGTGATCTCTTCTGAAACTGGGAAGTAGAAAAAAGGCAGCAACAAACTGCTGAAGCGTGAGCCACTGGTAACTGCACCGCCTTGCGATAAAGAGGGAGCTTATTAAAAGCAGACAAGTTAATGTCTTGGAAAGAAGCAAGACAAGGAAGGCTTTCCCTTTTCTGAAGCATAGGTGTCTCAAGCCGGATTTGGAGGTGTGGATGTGCTCTCTGCCTGTGCATGATTTTGACTGTTAACTTTGACGTTTAAGCCAATGCACAGCTCCTGAGCAGCAGCAGACTTTGGATCTTTTTACTTGCTTTTGAATTGCTAAGTCCTAGACTGTGGAAGTGATAGCCTCTTTAATAAAGGGCGTCCCTTTCTTTAGAGAAGAGAAATGGAGCTGGAAGCTCACAAGACCGGTAGTTCTGAAACTCACTATCTCCACACTAAATCTTCAAAACTATCGCAGGAAGAGAGGCAAGATCATAGCAACCCCTGTCCGTTTTGGATAGCACTTTGTGAAGTGCAAAACAGAGGAGAATATGGGCCAAAGAAGAAACGGGAGATGCGAAAAGAAAATGTTGAGCAGATTTTGAAAATTATCCAAGTAATGTCTTAAATGAAAGTAATCCTTGACTATGAATACAGAGGCTGCAAGTAGATGGGCCTTTTGGGTAGAGAGTTCTTCTTACTAATCAGAAAGAGAAAATCTGTGCAAGCAATCTAAAAGGAGAATAATGGTATTAGTCACTCCTCATGCTCTGAGATTAACTCCTTTCAAAACACTGATTACGGCTCTAAGTACAGCGCAAAACTGGAATTTAGAAATCAAATGAGAAAGTGGGATTTTAGCAGTTCAGTTTCAGATTCTAGCCATTCTCTTTCTATGTAACCAAGAGCAGCTTTTATAAGCTTGTGAAGTTCCACTGTATATAGTTATTCATCCTATATAGTGAATTTCCCTATAAATTTTCTTATGCTTCAGCCAATTTCACAGTTTGCTGCCTAGGACTGAAAGTTGTGCAGTGTGTGGCAACCCAACAAACAGCCCTGACTACTGCAGGCCTCTGCGAAATGTCTCTTTGTTTGGCTTTTAAATCTCATCAGGCATCTGCATAGAGAGGTCAGGCTGAAAACATAATTTTGAGTGTGGGTCTCTCTTGCCTTCTCTGCTGTGTTTGGCCTCCCAGTTGACACAGAACCCATGGATGGAGACAAGGACAGTTCTTGCATCAAGCTCAGGGTGCATGGCAACAAAGCCCGACCGGCCACTGTCATGTATCACTTTTGGACACCCTTGGCTATTGTCCAGGGCACACCAGTTTTCAGCTCTGAATACTTGAGGTCAGTGATAACTAAGCAATAAATTAGGTTGTGAGAAGATGCTGAGCCCCTGACAAAGACACCTGGAGAGAATAACACAGAAGACCCATTTTGGGAAGAAGACAGGAGGAAGAAAGAAGCAGGAGCAAAGAAGGTAGCAGACACCCTTCTGTCAGAGGATGCCTAGTGCGATTCTTTTTTTTAAATTATAGCCCGTGAATTTAAGCACAATAACCCTGAAGTAGAAAACTTCCATGGATCCTTATTTAACAAGCCTGCATGTCCTCTAGCTCCTCAAGGAAGTAAGTTGCAGAGTTGGTTGCTGCCTAGTTTTCACCTCCAAACATCTGGAGGTCGCACATCGCAGGTGCCTGAAGCCATTTGCAGGCTCCTAGGAAGATGAGTTTGTCTCAGAAAAGCTTCTCCCCTTCTCTCTTTGCCTTTTCTCCCTTGTGCCTGAATACGTGTGGTGAATCACGGCATCCCTAGGCACCACTTGGAGAAGGGAGATGTTTGTCCAGTAGAATTCACATAACTTTAAGCATACGCTTAAGCTCTTGCCCAAATGACAGCTTTAACCGCTGCTTAGCTCATAACCTGCCAAATGAAGTCCATAAGAACTGACAACACCAGTGCTCAATGATTATGAAACTGTGTGGTCGGACTAACAAAGCAAGTGCTCATCCTGTGCTGAATCTGAAGGAAGCAGATTGAAAGTTTGTTAACATGGATGATGTTGCTAGAAAAGATTCTAGTATAATGTTAGGCTTAAAAAGTTAGGAGACCAAAATTCTGTAATAACTACATTTCATTATAGGCATTCGGAACGTACAGCTGGTAAGCCAGGTGAAAGGGAATTGATCTCAGTATATAGATTGACACTGTATCACCTGTATGTTCATTAAAAGCACATACATTTAAAGAACATGTAAATTGCCTAAGCACAGCAAGACAGAAAATAGTGATGCTGAGGTTATGCATTCAGTCTTAAATGAGTCCCTTTCACTGTTTCTTAACTGGCAATATAAGATCTCTCTCTGTTTCTCTATTTCTTCCAGTATATCAAGGCATTTCTTTTATATCCTCACCTAGCCCCAAAGCCAGTCATTTTTCCTTTAATTGTTCCTCAAAGCAGTTATTACTGTGTCAATAGATGTCCAAATATTAATATCAAACAGAAATTCCAAAAAGGCATTATTACCTCTTTTATAAAGTCTCCTTTTTCCTCTTTTTAAATTATAACTTCACTGTTCACCTCCTAAATTAAATGTGTTTCTTTGAAATATACACAGCTGAATTAGGGTCCAGTTCAGTTCCTGTTCAAACCAATGAGCAGAATTCCCAATGACACAAATGAAAGGGAAAATGAGACTCAGTTGCATCACTCACTCCCAACCCTAGCTTCCTTTTTTCTCTTCCTTCTCAGATTCACTATATGTTTAGCTCAGTTTCTGAATGAGATGGGGCTTATCAGACTACATTGTCTGTCTTCCCACCTTCACTTTTGAACCCTCTGGCTAAATCTACCTTGACTTGAGAGAGTTACTGATCTCCAAGAGAGTATATTTCTACGAATTCTGGGAAGATAGCAGAGAAGAGACAGCCAAATTAGTTGTCCCTCTAGGAGAAAGGTGACAGCGTGAGATGGGTAGTTACTCCCCCTGTTTTGCCAGTCTGTGCTCCCTCTTGCTAAGGCAGTGCTTGGGAAGCACAGGTAGCAAGGTTGGTAGCCGGGTAGTAAAGAACACAGAGAAAGACGAGCCAGGATGAGTGTGATAGGAGCCTCAGGCAGATCAGATGCCAGACTGTGGAAACTGAGATTCACAAGTGACAACTCACAAACTGAATGGTCTGTAATATAGGGGGGACGGGGACGACACACATTTTGATCATGACTCACAGTCCTTGTGCATATCTAAGTTCACAAGAGAAATCCAACTGAGTCAAATGAGCATCTGGCAGAGCTAAAACGAAGCAGAAACTCTGGGACTCAGCCCACTGGCCAAGTAAGAGCTCACTTCCTCACAACATTTCCTCCCCAGATGTCAAATGAGTATTTCACCAGAGTACCAGCTTACCTCACACAGGACAGCTGTGAACACTCGTATCAAGTCCAGCTTCTAAAAGTACCGTTTCACCTGGTGTTGGATTTTCCCCTCTTCCTTCAGTGACAAATTCAGCAAAACTTTCATTTTTGTTTCAGAAATAGGATACACCAAATCCCAGGTCTTAAAAACGAAGGCTGCTGTATATGTCTTATAAACATAAAAGTAGGACAAGAAGTATGAAAATCAAATCCCATGGCCCACTCAGTTCTGGGAATTTCTTTCATTATAATAGCCAGTGCAGCTAATGTAGCTCAGCTACAGCTAAAATTGTTCACACGCATGTTCCATTTTCTTCTTCACAGCTCCCTCACTATTTAAAAAAGCTTAATTTAAAAATGTTTTCCCCATACACTGATCCCACAATCATATTGGCCAACTCCTCCAGCATCTTCAGGCAAATCCTACCCAACCTCATGGTTTTGAGTACATCCAACTTCTTTCAAGTCTCTAACTTGTTTGTCCCCTCGCCACTGAGGCAGGGCTGCCCCTCTCCATCACAAATCACACCAGTATCAGAGCAGCCTTTGATTCTGAAGACCGAGGTGAAAAAAGTCATCGAATACTTAAGCCTTTTTTGCTCTATTGTAACTAGGGTTTCTTCTCCACCTGTTGATGGGCCCATGCTTTTCCTGAACTTACTTTGAAATCAGCATTCCCACAGAGTCCATCTGGTTCCCATCAGTGCACCTCGGCAGTCTCAGCTCCAGCTGGGCTTTGGCCTTCCTGATCTTGACACTAAGTACTCAACTCTGCTTTATACTGCCTGTCCTTGTTTCTACCTCTTCTCCACTCCCTTCTTGTGCGCTAGCTCAACGAGAAGCTCCCTGTCTAGCCATGCAGGCCTTCTTATGAAATTCCCAGTCTTCCCACATGACAAGATGGTTCATTGCTGAGCTCTCAGTAAGTTGCTTTTAGAAACCAGCCAGCTCTCCCGGGCACCCTTCCCCTTCACGGCAGCTCCCCAGGGGATCACGCCAGGCAATCCCTGAACAAGCCTCTGTTTGCTCCCCTGAAGCCTAGGGTCCTCTGTGCCCCTTCCAGCCTTCCTCTGGACCCCAACCTCCAGCATTTTGTGGCTGCTGCAGCCAGGGCTGCCCTGTGTGACCAGAGCTGCCACCAGTTCTTCCCTGCTTGTGAGCACCTGGCATTTATT
>VUYV01000018.1:4221763-4366324 GCA_008711295.1 Anarhynchus alexandrinus
TCTCCTTTTTCCTCTTTTTAAATTATAACTTCACTGTTCACCTCCTAAATTAAATGTGTTTCTTTGAAATATACACAGCTGAATTAGGGTCCAGTTCAGTTCCTGTTCAAACCAATGAGCAGAATTCCCAATGACACAAATGAAAGGGAAAATGAGACTCAGTTGCATCACTCACTCCCAACCCTAGCTTCCTTTTTTCTCTTCCTTCTCAGATTCACTATATGTTTAGCTCAGTTTCTGAATGAGATGGGGCTTATCAGACTACATTGTCTGTCTTCCCACCTTCACTTTTGAACCCTCTGGCTAAATCTACCTTGACTTGAGAGAGTTACTGATCTCCAAGAGAGTATATTTCTACGAATTCTGGGAAGATAGCAGAGAAGAGACAGCCAAATTAGTTGTCCCTCTAGGAGAAAGGTGACAGCGTGAGATGGGTAGTTACTCCCCCTGTTTTGCCAGTCTGTGCTCCCTCTTGCTAAGGCAGTGCTTGGGAAGCACAGGTAGCAAGGTTGGTAGCCGGGTAGTAAAGAACACAGAGAAAGACGAGCCAGGATGAGTGTGATAGGAGCCTCAGGCAGATCAGATGCCAGACTGTGGAAACTGAGATTCACAAGTGACAACTCACAAACTGAATGGTCTGTAATATGTGGGGGGACGGGGACAGGGACGACACACATTTTGATCATGACTCACAGTCCTTGTGCATATCTAAGTTCAGAAGAGAAATCCAACTGAGTCAAATGAGCATCTGGCAGAGCTAAAACGAAGCAGAAGCTCTGGGACTCAGCCCACTGGCCAAGTAAGAGCTCACTTCCTCACAACATTTCCTCCCCAGATGTCAAATGAGTATTTCACCAGAGTACCAGCTTACCTCACACAGGACAGCTGTGAACACTCGTATCAAGTCCAGCTTCTAAAAGTACCGTTTCACCTGGTGTTGGATTTTCCCCTCTTCCTTCAGTGACAAATTCAGCAAAACTTTCATTTTTGTTTCAGAAATAGGATACACCAAATCCCAGGTCTTAAAAACGAAGGCTGCTGTATATGTCTTATAAACATAAAAGTAGGACAAGAAGTATGAAAATCAAATCCCATGGCCCACTCAGTTCTCGGAATTTCTTTCATTATAATAGCCAGTGCAGCTAATGTAGCTCAGCTACAGCTAAAATTGTTCACACGCATGTTCCATTTTCTTCTTCACAGCTCCCTCACTATTTAAAAAAGCTTAATTTAAAAATGTTTTCCCCATACACTGATCCCACAATCATATTGGCCAACTCCTCCAGCATCTTCAGGCAAATCCTACCCAACCTCATGGTTTTGAGTACATCCAACTTCTTTCAAGTTTCTAACTTGTTTGTCCCCTCGCCACTGAGGCAGGGCTGCCCCTCTCCATCACAAATCACACCAGTATCAGAGCAGCCTTTGATTCTGAAGACCGAGGTGAAAAAAGTCATCGAATACTTAAGCCTTTTTTGCTCTATTGTAACTAGGGTTTCTTCTCCACCTGTTGATGGGCCCATGTTTTTCCTGAACTTACTTTGAAATCAGCATTCCCACAGAGTCCATCTGGTTCCCATCAGTGCACCTCGGCAGTCTCAGCTCCAGCTGGGCTTTGGCCTTCCTGATCTTGACACTAAGTACTCAACTCTGCTTTATACTGCCTGTCCTTGTTTCTACCTCTTCTCCACTCCCTTCTTGTGCGCTAGCTCAACGAGAAGCTCCCTGTCTAGCCATGCAGGCCTTCTTATGAAATTCCCAGTCTTCCCACATGACAAGATGGTTCATTGCTGAGCTCTCAGTAAGTTGCTTTTAGAAACCAGCCAGCTCTCCCGGGCACCCTTCCCCTTCACGGCAGCTCCCCAGGGGATCACGCCAGGCAATCCCTGAACAAGCCTCTGTTTGCTCCCCTGAAGCCTAGGGTCCTCTGTGCCCCTTCCAGCCTTCCTCTGGACCCCAACCTCCAGCATTTTGTGGCTGCTGCAGCCAGGGCTGCCCTGTGTGACCAGAGCTGCCACCAGTTCTTCCCTGCTTGTGAGCATCTGGCATTTATTTCCATGAGGACACATCACCTATGCAGACCAGGAGCATCCTGGGTTTCCTGCCAGATCCTGTGTTGCCCTCCCAACAGGCGTCTGGGTGGTTGAACCCCCATCCCAAGGATGACAGCCTGCAAGCAGGAGCCTGCTGCTAGTCAGGAGCTTGTGCTAGTTGCCGAGGAGCAAGCACCTCTCTGCCGTGGGTAAGCATTGTCTGTCTGTACTGCCGGGCATTGCCAGCCATGGCTGCTATTAAACTTTGTAATACTTTCCATAATAGTTTGCCATTGAAGAGGCTAGCTGGTCTTCTATTTTTAGATCAGTGAGAGCCTTTCTGTCAATTACAGTGAGCTTTAATACAATGACAATGACACTTCTTAAAAAATCTGGACCTTTGAACTGCTTTCTGAAAATAACAGGAACATCAACCCAAATTACTCCTTATCAATTGCCGATGTAATTGGAAGTCAGTTTATGTGCAATACAGCTTTCCATTTTTTTTTAATATTTAATTATTTTCTGGCATGAGACCCATATGTCTTACCCTACTCCAGTCAAAGACTTCTTTTTTTAAATTTGATACAGCATCTGGGTCTTGGGAGGGAATGCTGGTGGTTAAAAAAAAAATAAAGTATTGTTCAGGATTTTTTTTAGAGTTAAATAAGAAAATGACCATGCCTGTACTATGACACTTCTATTAAGCTTAGCGACACTTTGTTCAATCTGTGATTACGAAACCACTGTTTAGTACACGCTAAGATCCATTTGAATGCATTGTGGGGGCAGGGTTTTCAGCATAGTGGTAATGGAGTCTCATGTCCCTGACAACAATAGCATGTCTGAGAAATCTCACTCTGGAATAAAAATGGTATAATTATGAGGGGAAAAAAAGATATACTGGCTTGGCACTGGCAGCAGTTTGTCAGGCTGGGTGGCTAAACCAGTACAGTCTGCACCAGTGAGACATGGCCTTAATACTATGTTGCACTACATTAATGTTTTTATAGCATCTGGAATCTTCAGCACTGAAATTCAGACCCAAAAATGTGGAACTTCATGAAAAAGTGGTTACCTTTGAGACTCTTCTTATCTGAAAGACTTTAAGACTCCTTTTTCCACAGGAAAAAAAAAACAACAGACATCTCCGTACTAAGCCTGCAGAACTGCTGAGTGTGGTATGTGTGTTTTAAGTAGTTTTTGTCCACGGGGTCAAAAAATAAAGGTGGAGAGTGTTAGTTTTAATGTTAACATCTATATGCTTTCCTTTCTATACAATTCTTTTTGATCCTTGAGGCTCTCACTCTACAGATTTTCACTACCAGAAATGCTAATTTTAGCATCAGAGATCCTAAAATGAGATCCCTCTTCCTGGGGATGTATAATACACTGAAGTGAAGATGGTATAGAAATGCCATTAGTTCTCAGAATTAACTATCAGAAATTAGAAATGGACAACTTTGGCCCACCTAGTCCAATATATCCTGTTCCAGTCATGGGGATCAGCCACCAGTAAGGTTTTCTTTCAGAGCTCAGAAGTTGCATGGTGCTTTGCTGTCTTGGTTGCAATAGTGTGAAAGTCTGTAGTCTTTGAGTATTTTGAGTTTTAAGGACCATGTAGAAATGAAAAGACCTTTTCCCTTTGCTTTCAAGGCTCTAGGTGAATGGTGTTTGCCATGCCACCTCTGTAACGTAATCTCTGTTTACAAGGCATTATTTTTTATTCCCTACCTTACCCTAGCTGTCTTTATCTAATCAGGTTTGTACATTGCCTAAATACCTGAATGCTGCCAGCAGGAACTTGATTCTGGTATCTACAGGGGCATATTATCTTCTAAATAATTACCCAGCCTCTCAGAGCAAGCCACTAGTGTTTCAATTTTAGTTTAGCTTTAGTTTCGTCTGCTATTGGCACTGGTGCTGTCTGCCCAAGTAGAAAGGTTAGAGACTGACCCAGGAGCAATGGACTAGATGGAATTTCCCAATGTATCAAGTTCTACCTATCTGCTAGTACAGGTAAACAACCTGCATCATCCTTTTTATAAACCAGCCAAGTTCTGTTTTAAAACTATGTAGATTCTGTCCTCTCTTATTTCCATTGTTTTAAAACAACCGAAACTTTGATGCTCTGATGGTTATAAACCATCCTAGCCTTCAATCCACATTTATTCATGGCAAATTTATTCCTGTGCCACTATTGTTCTTTAGCATAAGTGGCTTCCTCCCTTCCAGGTGTTTAACCTGTTTTGCATTCACAGAGAATAACCATGACCTCTTTCAGTCTTTGCTTTTCTAAGCTGAGCAAGCTCTCCTCTCTAAAACACTTTTCATTACCATCATCACTTCTCTGCACCTGTTCCCATCTGAATTCCCACTCCCTCAGTCACTGACGCTCAGAAGCGCATACAATACTCCAGATAAGGTTTTGGCAGAGTCACATACACCTGCACGAATGTCTCATTTTTTCTAAAATGGCCTCAATTGACACATCTAAGCACTGCACTTCAAGGAAGCTTCTCATTAGTGGCTCATAGACAGATTCTGATCAGTTAATATACCCCAAAGCACTTTATCCCCTCCATCACTCCCACCTGGCACTCCCACAACACTTTCCCCAGGATATTTCTTCAGGGAATTCTTTCATTCATACAATTTTAGCCACCTAAAGGATGACCAGGCTCATCAACCTTAAAGTAGCTGTCTAAGGCAATTTAGGCAGATAAATTCCACTCTATGATTCATCCCATCTATCTTCAATAAATCTCTAGTACTAACTTGATGTCTAAAACTAAACGTCACAAAGACTCTGGGACACGTGAGGGCCATATTCCCATGTAATTATCCAGCCCTTGCCAAGGACCTTGGGGCCATTTCTCTGTCTCCTGCTAGCTCTTTAAGTCCCACTTCTGTCCACTGTCTCTCCAGTTCTCTCTGAGCTTACACCATCCCTGGCCAACCCAAACAAGTGAAAACCAAAGCTCCCATACTGTCAATCAGGTTCACTCACTCCATGTAAACAGTGACCCCCTCATCCTTGAATTACCCAACAGTGAAGAGATACATGAGATACATTTTCACAGAAACCATTTAGACTAAGTTACTCTAGATGTTAAGTTGTCATAGAAAAGGATGAACTGGAAGAAAGCAACGGGGTTTGGAAGGGATATTAGGAAGAAGATAAAGACTAGACTACTGTTCACTTTCCTGGTCCTGGAACAAATGGACGGACAGACCTAGACCTGAGACAACTTTAAAGTTTGGTGAACTGCTCGGGGAATCCCTCAGAGCACAGACTACGGGACAGCTCGGGCCACGTCTGCAGGTGGGGTAAGGGGAGCTGCTGAGGAAAACACTTTCTCCAAGATATCAAAGAAACAATAAATACTCACTACCGTGGCTTTTCTCACTCAGAAACTTTAAAGAGGAAAAGGTTTATAGGCATTTCTCTATGATCTGAGCACAGGCCTTTTCTTCCACGATCATTTCTCAGGTGGTTCCTGAGTATAGGCATGGAAAGGCCAAGCAGAGCCAGAGCAATGGTGGGGAAATGGCCTTTGACTACACCTCTCTGCTCTTTCTCATAGTTTGAAATGGGCAAAGCCAGAACAGACATGGGACAAGCCCCCACTATCTATGGAAAAGCTGTTGTCGCTATCTGAAAGAAAATCATGGTTAGAAGTTAATTGACTGTTTTCCTGCATGAAAATCCCAGATTTAGGAGCCCAGCAATCATGCCTGATTTGACAAGGCAGGTGAACAAGATACGTCTAGCTCATTCCATCCATTCCAGGACCAGGAAGGCAGATACTATGACTTTCTCTGAACCTGCTTCTCTGAGCAACTTCTGGGCTGTTGTAGTTTGCCCAGCTGGCCCTCCTCTGCGTTTTGCTCTCAGGCCCACTCCCAGCCCTCGCCCTGCCCACAACCCTCCTGCTCTTATCACTGCAGGTATTGTGGCACTTTGAAGCACTGGGAGTAACTTTTTTAGTTTGTTTGGCTTGGGGGTTGTTTTGGGTTTTTTTTTTTAATATTTCAGCCCAAGGAGGGAAGGTTCACTAGCACACCGCTGACTGCCCACCACTGTCAGCCAGCATACAGAGGCTTCCCGTGCAATACTCTAAAAGGTGCATCTTATTTAGGTGCAGCCGCCTCTCTGCTTCTTCCTGTGAAAGTCAGCTCTGACCTGATTTGGTCAGACCCCTCTTGCACCCCTCAGCTTTGAGGCTGCAGCAAAGTCTGTCCAGACACCCAAGGCTGTCTCCAAGATGTGGTGGGCTGGAGGGCAGATGGGTATGTCCTGCCACGCTATCTGATGCATGGCTGAGAGCGGAAAGGAGGAGCACTCTTGCTTTCTGGGCAAGAAGTGTTCAAAATCAGGGGCAGAGCTGTGTGACACTGAGCCGAAGGATTCCCACTGGGTCCTTAAAATGACATTGGTTTGTACAACACTGATCTCAGGAGAAAGAAGAGACTTCTGCCAGGTACGTTCTCTCTTCCTCACATCTGCATTCCCCAAGTGACAGGGAATTTAGGATGGTGAGAAAGGTCAGTGTGTGTGCAAGCAGCTGCCTGAGACACAGGCCCTGCCAGTAGCTCCCCAGGGGTTTGGGAAGCTTGGTAGAGGCTTGCCCATGAGAAACGCAACCATTTGTTGTCCCACTTGAGAAAGTACTGTCTGAGTGCAGAAAGCCTCCTCCAGACACAACACTAAGCTTGATTTTAAATGACTAACATTTTTCGTCACATTTTCAAGTTCATCTTCAGGCAGTGACCCAATATACAACCACACATAAGCTACATGTGTATCCATCTTTCTATTTGCAGGTTTTAAAGACCATTAAAAGTTAATAGTGCATATCTCGATATAACAAAATTTTCAGTGATAATTGCCACATCCTACTTTACAATTTTCAGACAGCCAAGTTTAGCTGCATTACCATCAAAATGTGCTACAGATGTGCTAGAAGAACCAACACTTCTCAACCTTAATAAACCCTGCATCTCCATCCCAGAGAAAGTTTTTTGAAAGTGTGTTGTCCCAATGTCTCTGAAAAAAGGGCATTAGAAATGTTTCACCAAACAATACAAACTCATAAAGCTGCGATAGCTCTGTATTTTTTATTCTTTCATAGTCCATGCATCCACCTGGCACTTATTACATCATAAGTGCTATAATAAGCATGTCAATGCACGCATCTATTTAATTTTGGCAAGTCCTTGATTGCAGCCTTTTGTACGGAGGCAGTTCCTGGTGCTTAAGAATTGCAGCTCGGAATTGTGATAGACAGTAAATCTAACTGATTTTGAATTGGGAACAATAGCTGTAATGAAGATTTGCATTTTTAAAGGCATGTAATTAACACCAGTGTTAGCTTCTTCCTCCAGCTAAAAAGTCAAGCTGAACTACCTTTTGCTGAACTTGTGTTGGGTTTTGTATTTCTTTTCCTTCGCTGACAAGTGTAAAGCATGCAGATCAGCTGCTGCTCAGGTACTATTTTGAATATTGCTCATACAAATGGTTAACACATGAGAGGGAAGCAGCAGGACAAATCAGTAGATGTGACAGGAACCAATGGATGAAATAAATACATAGCCTATTTCAGACCCTGATATGAGACATTACCATTAGAAAACTTGGCCTTTACTCTGTTTTGTAAGGCAAAATTACACAGTGCATAAGGCAAGAAGAGTTTTCTTTCCATAGTTTCTTCGTTTTTGTTGTATTTTGTATTCACTAATGTACACAGTATCAAACATAGAAATGGCTTAGGTGTCTTTTATGGTACTCCAGCTTTTAGACGTAGAAATTCAGTGAGTTTGAACACACCTGTATGAAGGTATGACACTTAATCCAGTCATTACAATATTTTCAACATCACCAAATAGAAAACAGACAAAATACTAACACTTATGGTTTTGAACAACTTAAAAACCATCTATCCATCAAGAAGGCTGAGTTCCTAATTCTTGTAATGCTGTTTACTTACTATTTCTACCATTTTTTATTTTCCATATATTGTTTCTTTAGCTGAAGTCTCCTTCATCTTGTTCACCAAGCTCAGTAACTGCTAGTAGTAATAGTGAAGAATGATTTACTTGAGCTTTCTCTGGGCCAGATACTGGGGTTTCTATTTAAAGTTTATTTGGTTCTTCATCAGACAAAACTTCCATGAGCTTTCAGTGGTCTTTGCTTTTTGAAAGCCATGAATATAAGCCATTTTATATGATACAGAGCAGTATATGTGAAGAGTCCACCAAACTGTGCAGAGTTAAAAAGCAAGGCTAAGCATGAACCTTTTAGATGCCACTGTGGGATGGAAGATGAAGTCCCTCCTAGTCTTGTTTATGACACATAGTCCTTGAAGCATGGAAATTTTGGTTCTGTAAGTCCTTTACCAGTCCATGAGCAAAAAGAACTATGCATTAATCTTCATTAATCATTACAGGCTGAAAAATAAATACTTGTATGTTTTCATAGAAATTGTGTGTATTGGTGTAGTCCATTTACACCAGAGATATAAATATCGAAGCTAATACTGCAAACTTTTCTCATCCTGCATTCATCCTATCCTGAATCTAGGAGGATTCCTAAAGCAGATTAAATTAGACTACCATAGTCTGCAGCATTAGGATGACAGTCTTCTCCACAGCATCCTGAAAATGCCCACAAAGCCAGCATCCCATTCTGAATACAGAGACAATGCCTTTTAAATGCAAGGTGTTATACCAGAAAGCTGTTTTGACAGGTCCTAAGTTAAAGGATGCTGTGCAGCAATCCTCTATGTCTGGATGAACTTTGCCATTTTAAAATAAAAGTTAAAAAGTTAGATTGAGTTTTGTTCCTGTAGGTATTTATTTGAATTATGCCTATGGCTTCAATGGGAAAAGAATTGTATTCATTGTGTTAATGTACTAGTACATTACCTTCCCCATGTACCTCCTATTTAAATGAAATGGTGCCATTAGTTTTCACAGTTTGTTTATAAGAAGATACTTTCTACAATTGAAATTAATCCCTGGGGGAAGAGTTACAAGAGAGTATTATTAATGTTGCTGTGACATCAATTTCTAGAATTTCATGGTTTTTTCCTACAGAAATACACAGTTCTATCATTAAAATGCACACACATGATCAGAAGTATGACAAATTAAAAAATGATTCATTGAGTCCATGAGAATTTAGAAATATGCCAGCATGTTTTTATCCTGCATCCAAACAAAACAGGAAAAAAACAGCAAGGAGCAGTTCCCAACCTAAATTCTAGAAGGAGGAACTAAAAACAAACACGCTAAAGGCAGAAGATAAGATTAGATCTGATATTAAATAACTTCTAAGGATTACAAAAAAATAAATTGAAACTAAGGCAACGCTACTTAAACATCCTGAGGAAAACCACACGACTGAAACAATCTGTATCTTTTTTCTTCTTATTATTATTTCTTGTGTGTGCTCTTCCTTGCTCTAAATATTTAGAGCCATTCATTGCATTCAAACATGCCTTATCTTTTGATTATGGACACAACTCCACTTTGCTTAGGCTAGTCAGCGGCAGTCAAAGGTTCAAATCCCCAGAAGATGCAAAGTGGTTAAAAAAGCTAGAGCCCCTCTCATCTTCTGCCAGCAAAGGATCTGGCCCCCGGGTACTTAAATACAGAAGGAGAGCCAAAAAAAGTATGCTGTCAAGAAAAGTCTCTATTTGCTGCTACTTTCCCAGTCCAAACTAAACTGCAACCTTTTTTTTTCTTTTCCCCAAATGTGCATAAAATATGTCATGTAGACATCAAAAATATTCTTTGTGGGCAAGAGAAATCCTGCAAAACCTCACAGGTACGTGGAAAAGAAAGGATAATGAAATGGACAAAAGAGGGTCCATTTGCACACTGATTTTCCACAAGACTTTTTCACTTCAGCTTGCAGAGACATTAGGGGGCAGGCCAAGAAAGAAAAATAAAAGCATCTGAACAATGGGTCTGCAGCCAAACCATGGCTTGCTGACACCACCAGTACTGCGTCAGCTGCCGAGGCTGAGGTTAAGGTAACAACTCAACCGTCCCAGAACAACCAAAAACTAGACCACGACTGTGGCCTACTATGAAAGAAGAAAACTATTCAGTGGGGCAGCTCTGCAAAAATCTTATATATTCCTGCTTTAGACAACATCTTCTCTATGACAACAAAGTGCAGAGTTATTTCAGACTCTTCATTTCCTTTTTCCTTCACAAATAGGAGTACCTGTACCAGCTATAAAGGGGGTGGATATTTAAAGCCCCAAACTCGTGGCCAAATAGATGAAATAAACATAACTACTTCACTTCAGACCTAACAAGTGAGTCAGCAGTCAGATTCTATTTCCCCTGCTGAAGTCAGAAAACAAATTAAGCTGACAGTGTGCCTCTAATGGTGATGACATCACCGAGAGTGGAGTTATTTTCAGTATCCACAGCACTGGTAAAGGAGAAGCGTAAAAGAGAGAAAGGGAAGCTTAACTTTTTCTCATGCCTACTCCTAATATATTTGCTTTGCACCCACTCACTCAAATTAGGTATTATTTGCAGTTGTCATTCCATACTTAAAAGTACATACGCATTTTTCAAAGGCTTGTAACTGAATAAAACTTTTTTTTCTTTCTTTAGGAAGCGCCAATGCCTAAGGTTTACAGCAATTTTAGCCTTGTATTAAGTGGGAACAAGTCCTCCAAAGACTTTAGAATTGCACCTAAATAAAATAGGGAAGAGTTTAACCCATTTGCCAAAATGTTCAAAAGTGACCTTATATGGAGTCTGTCAGTCTTTAGATGCCCACTCGGTGAGCCCCAGAGGACAGTATAGAATGTGGCTCTACATCTGCAAAAATATCTCTTTCTCAAGTGCACTCCTTACTTTTGAAGTGGAGGTGGAAAAGCTTCTGCTTTTTGACAGTACAAAAGCCGTGCTTTGAAGAGTTTTCTAACTTGGAAAAAATACACTTTCTGGGACAGCGGCTGAGAGGCACTATTAAGGTGGATATAAGAAGACTCGAGGGGATTTGGGGAAGAGCAGGGCATTCTACGTGAGAAGCCTGAAGCACAAAGTGACATAAAAAATGCATGAGGCTGAGAAGCAGTAGGAAAGAAGATACAGAATGATACGGAACCACGAACAAGGGAAAGGATAAAATGAGAGAAGTGAAATAAGCCAGGACAGAGTTCTGCTGAGCCACAAAGCTGAACCTGAGTAAGAAGCAGAAAGAAATGAAGGTGCAGAAATGTCAAGAGAGATGGGAGCAGTCTGTTTTTGTCGGTGAGTGATGAGACGCGAGGTGATGAGAACGTTGCAGCAACGGGACTGCAACTCCTGGCAGTGGCAACAGAGAGGAAATGCTGAATTGCAAATATGGAGCTCCTGAAGGTACACGATTTAATGAGAAGCTGATGACTTGGCAAGGAGGATTAGAGAGGTTCCTTGTACGGCAAGTGGGAAGTTATTAAGAGAAAGGGCTTAGGTGTGAAAAGGGGAAGCAAAGTTTTGGACACACCGCATGCAACGTGGAGGCAGGTAAAAATAAAGATGACTGGGCAGGAAAGAGGAGACATGGTAAGTGAGGAAACAGATGTACACGTGGTGGGTGAGCACCTCAGATCTGGTCGATGTATTGCAGGGAGAGCAGGCGACCTGCTTTTTCGGCCAACTGCCAGCTTGGAGCTGTGTAAGAAGGCTGAAGAATACCTTGAAAGAAACACAAGAACGAAATTAAGACAACCACATCTGTCTTCAGAAGATAAAATGGAGAAGAAGAAATGTACAGAGGATTAAGAAGACTGAGACAAGGCAGTCAGAGCTGGCTGGAAGGAAATTAGTGACAGATTTCCTGCTTGTCTCCAAGGAAAAATAAACGCAGTGTGGAATGTAACCCCTTAAACAAGACCATTGATGTGTCAGTAATGTAAAAGGGGTTTCTGTGGACTAAAGTGGACAAATTTTGTCATATAGATGAGTGGTGCTTTAAGGAGCTCATAAAGGTTCTCTTTGTCCTGAGAAACTATTAAACAAAAAAAAAATCTGAAGCAATGAAATTAATAATTAAAGAATCCTCGCAACAGACCAATTCAGCACTCTCTGGAGATGGCCATCTTATTGCAATTTACACTCTCTCTTAACCAACGTCATTAGTAGTGGTTGTAGAAAGCACAAAGGAATGAGACACTGAAATACTCCAGGAACACTGTCAACACTGATCAAAGCCCTCATCGTAGCTTTTGTTCAACTAGGGCAAGCAGCTCATTTGTGCGCAGCAGAGGAGCATTCATTCTGGCGAAGCAGGCAAAATAACGTCATTCCTTCCTGAAAATTGTGATTTTTAAAATAGCATCTTTGAAGTCAGACAAAGTTTCAGTTTTGCTGAAAGTGAATCAGTAGAGGAGGAATATAATCCTGACAACGCGTTTAATCCTTTCTACTGTCTGTGGTGATGTAATACCAAAGACTCTATTAACTTGGAAGCCCACTCACGAGCTGAAAATTTGCTTCTTACTGGAAACATTTAGCTGAAGCCACTGGAAATTTTATCTGGTTGTAATGGATTTAATGAGACACTGAATGGTTGTTTGTTTCATTAATCTTGTATCAAGTGACTCTAAAAAAGAAAATATTGGCAGATTTTTACAATTGCTTAGAGCATCTCTATGGCTTATCACTGTTAACACATCAGCCTTTCCGTTTTCCTGTGATTCACTAAATATTGACCCAAAAATTCTTATATAGGATTAAATGGCTATTCATTTCCAAGACACAACTGCTCCTTATATGCTCTTTAGAACAGTTTTGCTTTTTCCTCTTCCCTGTTTAAAGAGCCATCTCCTATTCTCAGCCTCCCCTTTCCGTTTCCTCTTACATCTTACCTTCCTTTTCACTTACTGGAGAATGACCAACAAGGCAAAAATCTTCCACAACCTCCCCTCCTCCACCTACAGGATCTTGACAAATCTAGCAGTAGGTCAAGTCCGTACCACTTCTTAGCTTAAGCACACCATAGCCCAGAACCTCTTACAGCTCTGACAGCACAGACTTTACGGTTTCTGACTCGCCTGTCACATACATACCTTTTTGCAACACCAAAGCTCCAAATAAGGGACCTTGTCTTAACACAGCCTTCAGCTGCTCTGCAACACTGGATAAATGTTGCTGCCTCCTCATCTTGCTACTCCTTTTGGCAAGGTTGTAACTCTGGAACAAGGCCTTGAGGACGTCTTTGCTCCATCAAATAGGACAAAGTGGGTCAACACAGCAGGGATGGAGCACAGTACCCAAGAGGGGGACAGGGTTGTTTCAGTTAGAACGTTTCTCTTCACCCCTTCTAGATAACAAGCTGGCTTCCATCACGTTCATACCTCCCTTCAGTAAGCGCTGACTTTGGGTGATGGAAATGAGCATTCACTGTGGAACTGTGTCATCGCATGGTCCTTGAATGATTCCTGGGGATCTAAAATATCCATAATCAGAGTATGCACCTTTTCACCAGTAAATCACCCATGGACACATGGAAGGGTGCCAGTGTGATTTGGAGTTTGCCAACCCGCAGCTCATACTGAATGGTGAAGAAACACCTCGGGGTGAGTCAACCACCAGTGAAGTTCCTTTTTCACAGAAGTCATATATCAACAATACATGAGAGTGTGAATCTGTCACACACCTGAATTACGAGGGGGCCAGGGCTCATGGCAGGAATTCCCCAGCTGCACTGGAACAGCAGACATCATACAGGTGATGCAACAAGTTTTATTGATCACTGGAGAACATGTATGGGTATGGTCACAAACCTGCCCCCCCCCTCTGAATGGCACTGCTTGGTTCTCTACAGGGGAAAAGGCAAGGTACAAATGCAAAATGCTGGTGGAAGAGCAAGTGAACTGTCTGGAGAGAACACATGAATCTTTCAAACCAGTAGAAGTAGCAAACTATACTTTTAGGTCTGATCACTTCAACAGCAGGTATTTCAGAAAAGACCGGCAGACTGCTGGGAATGAGGATCAGGTGCTGTCAAGCAGAATGAAGGACAGCTGTTAGCTCAGTCAGGAGAATCCTGTTGAGTGTAATTAAGGGTCAGGAAACAGAAAGTAAAGCTTTCTAGATTTAAAAGGGCTTCTTGGCTAAGAGACACTTGATAATCTATAAAAGGAAGTGAAGAGCAAAATTGTTAGATGATTTGGTGGGTAGCTTTCGAAGAGATCAAGAGATGGGGGAGGACATTAAAACTATTTAATTGGGAGAACACAAAATCAGGACATTGAGGTAGTACGGTTAGATCCCCAAAAACTAGATAAACTGGGCTTTGCTTGTCAGTAGACTCTTTAAATCAGACCTAATTTGATAACAATAATAGAAAGGTATGCAACCCTTAAACTCTTAGGTCTGGGGAAAGAGACAGGTAGGGTACATATAATGCTGTGGCCTACTCTAGGTGTTTTATAGCAGTGACTTGTGAAGCTTGACAAGTTTGTTATTGCTGTACTATCTTGTATAATATAATATTTTACCTCTATCAGTTTCTTTTTTTTTTCTTTTTTGTGAACAGCTAGCTTGTGTCATATTTAACCAAGGAGAACTCTGACCCTCGGAGACTGATCCTCGTTCATACTCTACTGTTTCCTTTTTGTCTCAAAATACCACAATCTGAAATTCTGATCTGCTTCTCAATGTTCCACCGTAACAGGGTGACAACTTGTATTCAGTATTTGATAGCAGGTTTTCATGTAAAATTTCAAAGCTCAGCAAAAGGCTTCTCATACTCTGCGGTGAACAGGATAAGCTTTGTCATTCAGAAGATAAATCTGAGCTATCTATATGTACAGAAACATTAAAATGAGAACATATGTTGGAGACAGGTATGCTGTAATGAGACCATATTTTATTGAATTCCAGATTTCCAGTCAGGATGTAGAAACCACAGGCACAATATTTCCTGCTAGTACAAGTGACCACAGATAAAACTCAGCAGTAATGCCATTGAGCCCGATCCATTATGCTTTACTCTTTCAGTGCAATTTTATGTAAACATGCATACATCCAGAAAGGCTAGAGTTTTAAGCGGTGAGTCAGACACCATATCTCTAATAGACGTAGGATTTAGAAGTATTCTTACTGTCATTATCGCGTCCTCTACTACACTTGCAGGATCAGAACTTCAAAGAAGAGCCTGCCAGAGGAAATTGTAGAAAATGTTTGCATTCCTGTATGATTCCATCATCCAGGGGCCTGTAATGGTGAAAAGCACCCTTCGGCAGATGTTTGAAAGGTCAGGTTAAGTCTTAATACATGATAGACATTCATTTCAGTTCTTCCCTTTTTAATTATTGATTATAACTCTCTTTAACCCTGGGTCATATAGCCAATCCTTCTGGTATCCCTGCTATGACAACTCACATCAGCTGGAAACTTCTTGCAGCACTTTGTCCCTCTCCCCCTGATCTTTGTCAGCTTTCCAAACATCAGTGAAACCATCCTTTCAATATCCCAGTGAGGTTAAGGAGATGTTCTTTATATTTGCAACTAAAGCACAGAGCAACCAGTTCTAATTAGCACTAAGGCTTCCTTAGTCTATTTTGGCAGGATGTATTTACACTCCTCCAATCAAGGCCTCTTCACACTTTTGAAAACATCATTAAAAAAGACTAAGTCTTCTTAGTTGAATCTCACCTATATTGACTTACTAAATTAGACAATTGTCCTTTGTGATCTGCTAGGAATTGAATCCAGGTGTCTTGAGACTAAGAGACTAGCTATACAAATGAATTGTATTGATTTTTTTTAACTCCTTGGGGGGTTTTCCCATGTAAATTTGGACAGTAACTTCTGTATATTTTCTTGTGCATTAAATTAAAATTATACACCTCACTACTATGGTTTTAATACTTGAAACTGAATTTCACACATTTGGAATGCATTTACTTTTTCATATTCTATTCATTTTAATCCAGAAGATACTGCATTGTAATTCATGTTGGATTGTGGGTTTTGTTGCCATAAATAGTTTGCTTTGTTTTTTCCCCCTTTCATTTGTATTTTTAAAATCCAAGTTCAAGCTCCCAAATATTACTCTGATAGTAATATCAGCAAACTAATCCTGTTTCATACTTATTATTTTTGGGGTCTGACTATGGTGATTTACTAACTCTGCCGTGAATTCTGTCTTAATTGAGTAAGTAGGTAGTACTGCAAAGGTAGGCAGAGCATTAGATACCACCAACCATAAGCAAGCTTCCCCAATTTCTGCTACTCACACACCAAGATGTCTCTGTGGGGAAGTCAGGTAAGTCCTATTAACCTGATGTCTCCCTTTCAATAGGGTGACATTTTAGTGAGACTTGTTAGAAGCGAGATCAAAAAACGGTGCAGCTTGTGAAGCCCACCTATTTCATACGATGACAGGTTAACAGGATTTTATGCAGCACTGTCGTTTCAGTGCCATATGCTACCCTTTTCCTAACAAACGTGATCAAATTTTCCCATGCAATGCATGTAGAACATCTGTGTGGATGTAATACGATTGCAAGCGCTTATCCAAAGGTGAAATCAACCCCCACAACTGAGTCTGGTGACAGACAGTTATTAGTGGCGACTACAGTCAAGTAGTGATGGCTGTGCCTAGAGGGAAAAAGGGTAAAAGGAAAGGTCTGCCCCCACAGCTGAAAGCATGATCTTGCTTTGGCCTGAGACAAAAGGAATGAAAAATAGGGGCTGCCGTCTTGAGGCAAAATATGTTCAGCGTCTTACCTCTCACGGGGAGGACGATCCAACTCTGAGCTTAGCAGGATCTGAAAGTCAGAATCCCCCACATCTCCCAGAGATTAACTGATATGTTTCTCTTCCCCTTGGAGACAATTTCCAGATGATTTTCTTGCCCTGAAGTCTGTTCTTGCATAGTAGCTCCTATTAAAATCCTGATGCAGCTTTCTCCTTTATAAAATTTAAATGTGTGGTGTGATAATACTGAAACCCCTGAACAATGAAATGGCGTACTTCTGCCTACCCTCCGTACCTCAGTGCCTGAGAAAAGGTCTGATTTCTATTGTTTGTAGCCCTCTTGTATGGTAGTGCATAAGATCTTTGCCCTTGTTTTTTCTGGATTTGTAGGACACATACAGAGAACGACAAAAGATGACCAACATACAAAATTTAGAGACGCTAACTGAAATGTGACACTCACTCTCCTTCTAAGAAGAGTCTTTAATTCAAACAAGTAATTTGGCATAGGTATCTATGGCAGGAAAGAACTAGACACCTATGAAAGGAAGACAGGAGACAGTAGAATTTTTTATTTAGAGGAAGTTTTATCATATAAAGAGGGACTGCTTGAACTATAATAAATGCAAGCTTAGGTTTAGGGTTTTTTTCCTGTTGTGGCTGCCACCTTTCAGCTGCTCAGATTCTTCTCTCTAGTGGCACATCTTGAATGTATGTACCTGACTGTGTAGCTGATGCAGGTACAAATGCATGAGTTTTGATAAAGTAAAGCGAATTATCACTGTGAGAGAACAGAAACTGATGTTTCCAAAGGGACGGAAGGAACCATTTTTTTTCATCATGGATTTTTACATGAGCTCAAGGATTTTTTTAAAAGTCCTGTCAAACGCTTAATGTACGATTGCTGTGATTATGAGTTTTCTATTCAACGTCCCAGCAGACAGTTTGAGACCGAAGTGGCTTGGTGCTGATCAGACTACAAAAAAATTATTCCTTGCTAATAACGTTATGCTATTAGGCATAAAGGCTGCCAAGCACTACTGAATTATCTGTTTTTTATTACCTTGTTCTAAATTTCATACCAATAACTGGCCAGAGTTTTGCAAATTGCCTCTTTTTGAAGGAAGCAGTCCTGATCTCTCTTCAACCTTTAACTCAAACTTTGATAGGGTTGGTTGGTGGGGGTTTTTTGAGGACAACAGAACGGAAAAAGGGTAGGGTTACTTTTGAGGTAGATCTATTCCCCAGTCTAACTCACCACGTGGCAGCGCAAGCAATTGCACCACTTCAAAAGAGAGGCTGATGCAAGGGCCAGACTGAACAGCAGCGAGCAAGGGGAGGGCACAGCTGCTTCTCCTGGCAGTGGTGATGGCTTCGAGTGATCATTCAACTATGACCTTTTGCTCCAGATATGGAAGTCTCTGTAGTACCAGCTGAAGTCTGATTCATTATGAGCAACTGCCTATCCACTCCTTCATACCTCTTTGTAGATAGGTATTTATGCTTACATTAATATAAAGTGGGATCAAAAATGCTACCAAGCAGAAACAGAAGTAGCCTGTGTTCATCACAGCAATCTGTGCATGCACACACACACATTTTTTAAATACTAGCACTCTTGCCATTCCTCCCACCCTGAAAAAAACTCCAAATATTTAAAGAATGTTAACTTTTATCAAGGATGGAACCAAGCATGTGACCTGCCAAAATATAGAAATGCTTCCGGATATCGAGGGCTGTTGTTGTGGCTTTCTCAAACACAGTTCTGAAAAATTTGGTGTTGACAGCAAGATGTCTGACACCAGGACCCATCTTCACTTGCTGGTCTAATGTTTCAAGGATTCTTCTGCATCAGCCAAGCCATCTGACGTTTCAAAGGATGGGTGTTTATTACAGTGCTTAACATTTTAAGAGGACCATGTAAGACTGCATACATTTGTGGATCTCAGTATATGTTTAAGTCAGCTGTTTGTGTACTAGCTAACAGCTGAGAATAAAAAGTAAAATAAGGGCTGTTTTCAGAACCTGTGGGGTTTTTTTGACAGCTTTATCTTCATGTGTCTTGGCCTGCAGAAGTATGACTTTCCCGCTTCGAGGCAACTCTTACTCATGCAGTCCAACCACTACTTAAATGGCATTGCTAATAAAAACAAATTCCTGCATCTTAATTCCTTTCCCTCTTTGCCTAATGACATTCTGCACAGCACCATGCCTTCCTCCCCGTACTCACTCGCCTCCCAACTTCTCCATCCGCTCTCCTCTTCATGCAAACGAATTTTTCGTCTCTCCCATTGTCCCCAGCTCATCTGCCTCAGCAGCAGCAGCCCCGGGCCCTGGCCGAGCTTCCCAACGCCACTTTAACAGCCCTCTCCCTTGGGGCTGGCCTGACTGAACCCGAGCCCCCCACCTCTCCCTTGGGGCTGGCCTGACTGAACCCTAGCCCGCCCGCCCCCTTTCCTTTGGGGCAGACCGGACTGAACCCGAGCCCCCTCCCTTCTCCCTTGGGACAGGCCTGACTGAACCTCGCAGCGGCAGCTCCGAGGGGGAACCTTTCTCCCCCCCACCCAGGGAGCTTCAACCCAGCCGGCCTGCCCGCCGCTGCCCGGCATAACGCTGCGCAAAACTGACCGAGGCCGGATAGTACGGACGGGCCTCGCCCCTGGTAGCGCCCGCACCGGCCCGGCCGCCCGCGGTCGCCGAGCGCTTCTCCCGCCCGCCGGCCAGGGGCGGCAGCGCGACTGCGCCCGCGACTGACCCGGTCCTGCCCGGGTCTCCCGCAGCGCCGCGCTCCCGCCTCTCGCCCGCTGCTCAGCTCGACTCGGCCGTGCGGGCCGCCGTGCCCGGCACCTGCGGGGCGCCAAGGACCGGGGCGGCGGTGAACCCGCCCGGCGGTGGCGCGCGCAGGCGCCGTTAGCCGGGCAGGTAGGCGCCCGGCGCCATGTTGTGAGCGGAAGCCGGGCCCGAGCGGCGGGCCGGGGGGAGGGCGGAAGCGCGGCTCCGCCTGGCAGCGGTGGAGGGGGCGGGACAGGCGGGCGAGCGGACGGACGGCGGCAGCAGCGGGCAGCAGTCGCCGCAGGAGCCGCCGCTAGAGCCAGCCGGGGTGTCCCGCGCCCTCCGGAGGGTTCGTTGCCTGCCTCGCCGCCCCCGCCTCGCCGCCGCCGGGGTGCGGGAAAGCGGAGCGCGGAGGCTGCGGGAGCCGGGCGGGGAAGATGCCCCTGGCGCAGCTGGCGGACCCTTGGCAGAAGATGGCTCTNCCGCTTCCTCTGCGGGGGCATTGACTCACGGCCGGGACCGGCCGGGACTCCCCCGCGCCGGGGCTCGGGGCGTGTTTCACGGCACCGGGCTGCTCCTGGCTCGCTCCCTCCCCTTCCGCCCCCTTTCCCCGGGAGGGAGTAACCTGCTTCTGCGGCGGCGGCCGACTCGGGCGCTTTTGTTCCAGCGCGGTGTCTGGTTACTGTCACGGCGAGTTTCCCTTCCCGGGGCGGCCCCGCCGCCTCCGCAAGCCCGGCCCGAGGTTGGGGGGACGGGGACGGGACGGGAGACCCAGGGCCTGCCCTCACCTTGCCCGGTACCCTCGTCTTGCCGCTGCTCCCCCTGCGGCGGCGGAGGGCCGTCCCCGCCCGAGTGCCGCTGCCCCCTTATCTGAGCAGGATGGGGTTGTCTCCGCAGTTTCGCAAGCGTTTGGGAAACCGCAGGGACGTTTCGCATGGGTGAAGCTTTGTGTTTGGCGGCGTTGATGGGAACATCCCCGAGGTGCCGCGCAGTGTGGTTTCCTGCTGTTGGTAGCGGGAGGTTCGTGTTGTGCTCCTGTCCTTGGCAGGCAGGACGCGTGTCAGCTTTCCTAGGCTGAGATAATGAGAGCGGCTGGAAATTAGATTCACCGAGGCCATAGATGCCTTCAGTTATTTTCATTTTTTCCTACAGTGTACTACTCTGTTGGTTTGGATCTATGTAAACACGACACCTACACAGTCTGTTGTGCTTGCTCCGTGATTCCCTAGTAGCCCACAATGCATGTGCTAGTTTGCGACCAGACTCCCATATGAAAAGAAATAGCTCCTCTGACAGTGCAGCTTCTACCTGAATCTGCTCCAGCTGATATGCAGCCAGGCTGCTTCAAGTGATGCTGCTCTCAAACGGTATGGACTCAGGCCAGCTCACAACAATTAGTTGCAAGGTTAGGACTTAGTCCTTAGTGAGCAGACCAAAGAGAGAGAGACCAATGCAAAGTTTCTGCAGTATCAGAAGTATTTGTCCTTTTGATGTTTGTCTTGTCTTCCTTCTGCTTCAAGTGACTGCATCTCTGTGGACTGGAAGAATCTGCAGTTCTGATCTGACAGGCAGACCTCTGTTTTAAATTCTTGCCGGTTCCTGTAGTTACTTTTAAATTCTTGCTAGTTATTCACTGACTTCTGAAGTGGTGATCTTAGATGATTTGTGTTTTTCTTAATGAGGAGTAACTACAATAGTAATGTGATGCTTGGGGGCAGGGGAGAAGGTGATAAGGGAGATGTTTCTGCAAGGCCCCTAAGACTAATGATTTAAAGAAAAGATCTTAACTGTTACTTTAGTCTTCTGTGCTCGCTGCATGTAGTCTACATAACTTCAATAGTGGTATACGTGCTGGAAATTTGATTTTGTTACTTGTTTTAGTGTATTTCAGACATGATTTGTTTTTAAACTGCTGTGGTGAATGTCTTGAAACAAGTGTATTTTACCTCTTCCTAAAAAAACAGTTAAACACTTACATTGACATGAGTCTACAGCAGTTTACCAGCAAAAACATTTCTAGGACCACTAACAAAACATGCAACAGCAATGAACTGACAGGTTTGCACTCTAAGGCCCTAGTCTAGAATTAACACTCAGTTCTTGAGAAGACCAGACTGCACCTGTAAAGCTTCTCATATGACCCTTAAAAGGAAAAAGGTAGACTTAGAAAGGTTGCTTGCCTGAAATGAGTCTTTAAGAAAAGATGTTTTAGTGAAAATATATAATTTTAAGTCAAATACATAAGCAAATGACCTAAATACATAACTTACATTTTCAGTTTGCATGAGTTGTGTTTATCTGTAGCATAGCAATATCTTAATTACAGACCCTATGCTGCAAGAGTATCCTTGGGCAAAAATATTTTTTACATCCATCTGGAAACTCATTGTGATTTCAGTCGTATTTGATAGTAATAACGTCGTTAGCTGTAATACTGAGTGAGGTAAAGAGTTCCCGCTAACCTCTCAGATTTGCTGACACAGTTCTTGTAACACTGTGTTAACCGCATGGAATTACAAATTATTGAGCTTTAAAACTCAGCTCAGACACTTTCCTTGTCTTAACAACTCTGAGTTTTTATATTGTATTAATCTTTTTATTTGTTTCCCAGTGGAGTCCTGTATTTGGATTTCTACTGGTACCACCGAGGAGGTGATTTGCTGTGATGTGTGAGCAAATTTAGTAGGAGGAATAGAATACCTTTAACTAGCATTACTTTGGAAAATAGTATAGTTAACCATCAACAGCTGCTGTAACAGGACAGCAGATCTCTAGAACATTGTCCTTCTTAAGAAATAATGCAAACAACTTTTTTTAGATAAAATACATATTTATAGTTTTCAGAGATCAGTTGTAGAACTTCTGTTTCTACAGGTACAAATAGATCAGTGATCCACATTGCATCTCTGGCAGCTTTTTCAATTTGTAAAGTTGTTAGACAAATTATATTAAAAATAGTTTATATAGTATAATGTGCGTTTTTGTTTTATTTTAAAAGTTTCGTGTTTTAAATCACAACATCTTTAAAGCCTGTGGAATGATGCTGTCTTTTATTGACTCAGGGTCTACTCAAGATTTATAACAAGCATAGATTTGTTTTTCGTGGTGAGAATGTGCCTGTTGTTTCAAGTCATCTGCTTTCAAGCAAATTAAGTATTGATGATTTGAGTTTGTATCTGAATGCCTGAATAACTAGCCTGATCCTTTGATCTGTACACCCAGCTATGCATATTAATGTTGACTGGAGGAGAATGAATGCAGTTATGGCAGCCAAATTTTGGACACTAGTACATTAGCTGGCCATCATACGGAAATGCCGTTTGCTAGACTTTCTGGAAAGCGTTTGTGCCATCTATCTTTAGGAGTTTTAATTTAGGTGCTTTAAATTGGCTGTGGAGAAAGTTCAGTTTTTTCCTCTGCTCTTCACAGGGGATTTATGATCACCTATTTAGATATCTAAATAGATGGTATGAATCCCCTTTCGCAGAATTCCTTGTTTTATCTTCTGTATCCAGAATTATTTGAACCTTGCATCAGACAAGGGGTGCTAGCATTTAATGGTCATGCTGATGCTTTAAAGAATCTGGTATAATGTAATTTTTGCTTTGTAATTCCATTCTGATGTCAATGTGACATTCTCTACGTCAATGTATACTTCTGGCATGGAATCTGAAATTTATCAGATATCTGGCCACCTGAAGCCATTAGCTGTGGTTGTGATTGTCTCTTTACATTCTGTACTAGTCTGTGTAATCAGTGTTGTGCTTGCATTCCACAGGAACAAAGACAATATTTACAGTCACTTCTTGTATAGCCAACAGAGGTAAACAATTCAAAGCCAAAGTGGAATCACCTAAATGAACTGGTCTATGTGGATTTTGAAGACTACCCGTCATCTCGCCTTTATAGGCAGAAATCTCTGCAGCACTCTGCTGTCGCTTCTAGTACTGCTGTCAATACAGTGCGTCCTGAAGTCTGGGTTTTTTTGCAGATTTGTGGAGTGACATTTTCTTAAGCTTAAAAGTGGCAATTGGCAATTTAATTCTCATCTAAATAAGTAGTATACCCTGTATTCCACAAACTACTGTGATAGAGAGAGAGATAGCAGATGTTATATATATGTAAATGCCGTCTTGAGAAACATATCATCTGCATGAAAGATGTTTAAGTGTGGGGGTTTTTTTCTTCAGGTTTTTCAGCTCCTCAATGGTACAATTTTACCTGTACTGTTTTTTAGTTAATGCATTCCTACTGTGTGACGTAGTACTGATGTCCTGCTGTCAGCTGGGCGGGGTACGAGGGGACAGGTGCTTTACTCTGCTGAATTCAGTACCTTCATGCAGTATTGTGTGTGCTCTGCCGCTCTTTGTTTCCTTGTAGAAGGTGTTGAGTTTGACTTTTTGAATCGTTCTGTTAGTCCTTTTTATGACACTGGTGGTTCTTAGCTTGTAATTGTTTTGTTTGTTATAGTGTATGTAATATTTCTCACCCTAGCCGGGACATCTTAACACAAAGTAGATGTAAGCAGACTGACATGTTTAAAAGCATGTCTGTTGTCTTTGAATTGATTGTGATCTGTCACACTAACTGTAGTTGTTTGTCATTTGAAATGCTCAACTTAGTCTATGTATCATTGCGAATCTAAGGTGGGTGTTTAATTATTTCTGCACATCAAAAATACTAGCTTTATGAGTTGATTGATCTTGGCAGTTGGCAGATCTATCAGCTTTAAGAACTCATAAAATATACCAGTTTGGGGATTATGGTTTTTGTGGGTTTTTTGTTTGGTTTGTTGTTTTTTAAATATATTTCATAGCAGTATTCCAATAATGAAAATTTTAAGCAGTTTCTCAGGCAAGAGTAAAAGCAACTGTTTTTTCAATCTTGGTGACTTCCAAGAGGAGATTAATTTAGTCAGTAAAACTGGAGAAGTTAGAATCTCTTCAGGGAATTTTACTCCAAGTATTGTGCTTTATGCTTGCATACATGATGCTGTGCTACTTATTCTCTCCTTATTCTCTGAAATAACATTAAATGTCTCACCCAGTGGAAATAGAGGGGCAAAAAAATCCTGCGTTACAGATGGGAAAATGAGGCTCAACAGCTTAGTGACTCCATCTAGCATAATTCATGGGGTCTGTTCTAGAGCTAGGAGATGAACTCAGATTTCCAGGGACCTACTCCAGTGGCTCAACCACAAAGTTACTGCTAGCTCATTCTTATCAGTAACAATTACCATATGTTGCCTTTGATGCAGGGAACCCCCTGTGGTATGCTTAATGCTCCGCTTAACTCTTTTTGGAGGAAATATGGTGCTTTTTAAATTATTTATTTATTTATTTATTGAAGCAATTCAGTTGTGTCAAAGTTAGCATTTGTCTTCTAAATGCATTATTATTGTCTAGGTCCCTTTTCTGACACAATTTCTAAGCTTCCATTAAATTAAATTTATTAACTTTCCATTTAACATTTAATTTCTATCATTAATTTATTGGAACAGTTCATGTTTACGTATATACAGAAGATGTGAAGAAATGGTTTGTTGTGATTTTAAATGTCCAGCAAAACATGGCTTTGAAAAATAAAATCTTTTGTCCTGCAGGCTCAAAAGCTGGTGGTTTCAGGAGGTAAACAGACCACCGTGACTATTATTTGTATTATTCCTTACATAACATGATTGTCAAAATTATGGACTGTTAGAACTTAGACTTGCCTTTTAAACATTTTTTTTTTCACTTAACGGGGAGTCATTCTCCTTCTGTCTTCCAGCAGCTGAAATTTGTTGTATAGTCACCTTGTAAATTCTGAATTTTAGGAAATAGTGAAGTTGCTCCACAGCTTGATCTTTCTTAGTAGAATTTATTAAAATAGCTAAATGACAAAATGAGCATGAATGAGTAATGTTTTGACTTCAATATTAAATTTGAACCTTTGTCATTTACCATGGAAAGAGATTCTAAAAAAAACCATGTCTACTTTGTAAGGAATTGCAGCATACAGCCTTGCTGTGCCCATTGGCTGCCCCCTGATTCATGGGGTAAGGACCTGGTATGTCCTCCCATGTGTGTGCCCTCCCGCCTCCTTTGGAAGGAGCCCAAGCAGGCACAGGGCGTTTCAGTAGTCCTGGCAGGGAAGGTGAAGCATACCTGCCTTCTCGTGCAAATACAGTCCTGGTAATAAGATTTGTATACTGTCAGGTGCTAGAGTCATTCTTAGGGTATTGTGTGTGAGCAGAGAAGGAATTTATTTTATTTTCATAGGTGCAGCAACGGTTGGATATATTGAAGTAAGTGATTTTTACATGTATATTTCTTCTTTCTCTTTTAAGCAGATGAACAGAGAATAGGTGGTTTTTGTTCTGTGGGTGCGTTGGGGTGTTTTTTGTTGGGTTCTTTTTGTTTGTTTGTTTGTTTTTGTTTTACTAAGGCTGCTGAATTGATATATTAAGTGTAGTAATTTACCACCCATACAGGTAGGGAGCTAAATGAAAATTTCACTTCCCTGTCTTTTTTCTTTTTTATTCCTGAACAAATGAACATACATGATTCGGAGCTTGTTTTAGCTACAGAAAGTGGTTGGCCTGGACAAAGGCGTTATAATACTGTATGTCTGGCATCTTGGATAATGCCATGGCACTTGTCTGACTTCAAGCTGAGTTAATTCAGAGAATTAAACTCACTGAGGGCTGCAAACTTTTTTTTTTTTAGTTTCCTTTTCTGACCTGACTTGGCACAGGGCTGGATAAATGCCAATGCCAAGGAAGGCATTGCAGTGGAGGAAAGGGGACTCCTTTTCTGTGTTGTTAAACTACCTCTTGAGTCATATTAGATAAAAAGGTGGTAATGCAAAATAGATAGGGTTTACGAAATCACATAGTTAAAGCTGCTCAAGTATCCTCACTTAAGGAAGTTTGGCTTTATCCTAAATGATCTGCATGTTAATGGCTTATATCTGAGATGGATTGTCTACAGAGAGGCAAGTTTCAATGTCCTGCTGTTCCTTTTACTACTCAGCAAAGGAAGAAATCAGTCACATTAGTCAATAAAGTTTAGAGTAAATTATGTGAAATTAATGGAACTTGAAGTAACAAGTTTTATATAAAAGAAATACTTGCAGTAATTGTATGTTTCATAAAAATAAAGGCTCATATCTTAAGTTTTTTGTTTGATTTTTCAAAAAATTTGAGGAGTTCAAAACTTGCATTTTAACATAGTACATGCAAAATGTATTGAATGTATACTATGAGAGAACAGCTAAAGAGGTCTAAGATGATAGCTCATTTCTGCTACTTACATATAATAAGTTTTAATCAGGTCAGGATTTAGGTAACTGCTCTGGATCTGTGTGGCTTCACAGCTCAGGAGTTAGGGCACAAGTCATTAATTCACATCTTATTAAAGACTTATATTTTAGTTGAGCATTGGAATAGATTGTGAAAACTCCATTACTAAAGATTTAAGTAGGAGTTAGACATAAATGTCTTGTGAGCGACGTTGTAGGGATAGCTGATCAAGCCTTGGTGCACTGAGATAGATTGGATGACCTTTCAAGGTCCCCTCAGTCTATTTTCAACTATTTTTCTGCGGACCTACAAATTTTTTCTCAGGGTAGCTCATTGCTGCTTAGAATAGCAAGTTTGAGCGTGTACAGTTCGAAAGGCTCTTGCTGAACATAGTTCGATGCAGCGCCTTGTGTTGCTAACAGCAAATTTGTTATGAATGTTTCAGTGGGAATACTGTATTCTGTGCTGCTTTGAAAAAAGCCAGAAGCATTGTTACAGCTTTACTCAATTCAAGGATCGCATGGTTCTTGAGCTTTATCTGTCAGTTGAGAGTCCCTTGAAAACACAAGAGTGTAAGGGCTCAGATCTATATATGGCCAGTATTTTAATGACTAAATAATAAAAAATACTGAAAGTTCTTGTGTGTTCTGAAATATTTATTTTTGGTATCCTAAACCTTATGTCAGAAGGTTTAAAGGGGAGAAAAAAAGTTTTCTATTAAATCCTATAACTGTATCTAAAAGTTGTTGGGTAAATCTGGAAGTTTTGGTAGCTGAAAACTAGGAACTACCCAGGAGAAACTTCAAACTTATCCAGTTAATTTATTTAAATTATAATTCCAAAGCGCATTTAAATCATTGCCTGTGTTACTCATTGGCATGTTAAAACTTCTGGATGATTTTAAATGGTGTGATTCAGACATCTTATCTTGTCTGCTTATTTGTGTACTCGAAACAGCGTCCTGCACTGATATACAGTTCATAATTCTTGATTTGTCCAATTGTTATGTCAAAGAATATAACACTTTTTAAAATTATATCTTAATTGGGAGGTATGGTTCTGCTAAAAGGCACCAATTAATGAAAAAGTCAGTAGTTATATAATATAAGGAACTCCGTTAATAGTGTAAAGACTGGTTACTAACTTATACGCTCAAGCCCAATATTAATAATTATGAAATCTTGAGGTTAATGGAGGAAGAATTATACCAAAAGCTATAACTGGTATCAATTTCATAAGGGCTTTTAAAATAACTGACATACATAGTTGGGTAAAAAAGTTAAAATATTTGGCAGGGAGGCTACTTAAACATCCCAAAATAGCCTAGCAATAGTCTAAATGCAAAGCAGAGATGTTTTGGGGGTGGAAGGAGATATTTGGTGGTGTCTAATATCGAAGAAGCTTTGGGGCAAACTTGCGTCCTTCAGAAAAAAATTCTATTAAACTGTAGGAAGAACATAAAGTTCAGCAAGGTAAGTCTAAATTAGCAGAACTTTGTTTGCAAACAGGATGTGAGAATGGAGACACTAAACTAAATCTAAAAACTTCAAGCATATACAATCTGTAATATTTTTGATGAAACAAGACCAGGTTGGTTGGGACTTCAAGCAACCTAGTCTAGTGGAAGATGTCCCTGCCTATGGTAGATGGTGTGTTTTACATACAAGGTTACCCATGTGGGTCCAGTGCTAATCAGAAGGATAGATGGGAATAGCATTAGGTTTATTGTGCAGATGCCCAAGATAGTACAATCTTACCAGACTTCTGAGATGAGTTGGATCTCTTGTAGTAAATATTGGAACCATAATTAAAAAAAAAAAAATTACAAGTGGCATTAAGACTGTAGATCAATATATAGTTGTAGTGTGTAGAGTGCAGGATATTCCCTCCTTCACAAAAAGTGGTTAATTGATTGTGGGTGGGATATGGGCTACATTTCTTGATGTACTCCTTTCTTAGAAAGGATTTAGTATGATCATATTTTCTCAATGCCAATACCCTGACATACACCACTCCTTGCTACCACATGGTCCCTTCCAGTGCAGTTATTTATGGCCATGCATTACTGGTCAAGAAGTGAAATAATGTGAATTTAAAAAAAAAAAAAAACCACAAACTTCTTTCAACCATCCTTTTGCCAGGAAAATAAAGTACTTGATTATATCCCAAGAGTTCAGTGGGTTTAAACCTGTAATTTTTGATTGCTAGAAACATTGGTGGTTGATTGACTTTTGTGTCGGAGATTCTGTCAGTTCATATGGGGGATGTTTCATGTACCAGCTGCCTGATGCAGATTCCCTGATGTTTGTCTGCTTTATGCTTAGTTAGGGAACCTATTTAGTGAAATGTGACAACAGGTTTAAATGCTTTTGGGAGTGAAATTTGTAGCTAACTTAACATGACTGCTTCCACTGGAAAACAGAATAGGAAATGGAATTCGAGTGGATTGGAAGAGCATTTTGTAGGTTACCTTTATAAGGAATACGCACCCATCATTCATGGCGTAAATTGATTGCTGATGTGTTTAGGTATAAGTAGGACCTCTCTGTGGACCTTTTCTGTTATTTTTCTTATAGTTCTCTTGTGCTGTCATCTGAAATATGTTCTACTTTTGGAGCCAGAGTACTGGAAATAACCAGATCTTTGATCCATTCTGCTTGCTTAGTGTCCCACTGCAGGAGGAGTGCAGCTGAAGAATAATCAAGGTCTAAAGCCTCTGTCTTTTGAATTGGACCAATCTGTACATTTGAAAGATATATTCAGCCTTCTTTTATTCTGTATTCATTCGACTGTTATATCTAGTCCCAATCTGTTATCTCATTGAGACATGCCCTTGGCTCTAGTTAAATACTAGAACAAGTCTACGCCCAGCAAAATGGAACCTATTTCATTCGCTCACCTCTTAAGCATGCTGCTGACCTTCTCCCTCCACAGTGGTTTAAATATTGCCACTTCCGATAGGAACCTTTTGGCTTTACATTTTAACTCATAAGGCAGGCAGTATGCTTTGTAGACTTTCTGAATACACAGCTGCTTTCTGTTTAATAGTATCATATACCAGCAAACCATAAATCATATATACATATTCTTCTTTACCTTACATGGCTCAGACTGTTCCGAGGAAAAACTGGTTCTACCATCCAGTGATTCCTTTAGCATAATCATTGCTTGGGTAGACCTATTTAAAAAGATCCTGCTAATCCAGTGATCTGGCTGAGACATGACCGCATAGCGCACATGCTGATTTATTGAGTTTGTTCCTAGTTCAAATAAGTGTGTTTGGAATGCAGTGCTTCAGTTCAACTGAAAAGTAACTGAAAGCAATTCAGGATTAAACAGGAAAACCAGATTGTACAAAACAATTCATTTGTGTTGCAAAAGTTTGCTGTGGGGTTATTTTCTGGTAGACTGATAAAATGTTAAAAAATCATTGAGGTTAAAGATTCGAGCATTTTAAAAAACAGAGGTTGATCTCACCTCTCTGTCTTCGAAGAGAGGCTTCTGATGGTTTGTTCCACCTTCAACTATGTTTCAATTGCCTTAAAATAGTAAGCATGAAATCTTAAAGCTTACTGTGTAGTAAAATCTTACATAACCTGCAGATAATGTACTACATTATTATTCAGTGGAATGATTGTTGTAGCAGGAATTGTTATTTCTGAAAATCTGCATGTGGAGTCAGTTTAGAGCACATGGCTTTGATACAAAGATTGCCCTATTTTAGGCCCCAGAGTTTAGCCATCGTTAGTTGTTAGGACATTATAGATGACTCCTTTCCAGCGAAAGTCAATTGTCTTATTTGTTCTACTGTTTTTCGTCTCATTTTTTCCCATTGATGAGATACTTTGGAAGCTATCTTGTAGCATGAACAGAATATAGAGGTGTGTAGCTAAAATACAAATGTTATTTTAATTTAAATATATGCTGTAGATTTGAGAAAACGGAAAGTCTCTGACTTGTGGCCTTGATGGTAATGATATATGTATACACAATATGCTTCCTTTTAAACAGGCTTTATTAAAAACACTCATTTCTCTTACTTAGCTGAGCTGGTATTTTTATGGTCTTCTATTTGATAATTTCAACTTTTTATGTATCGTAAGGAAGCGTAGTACAATATTCACTGCTTGTACACTATAAGATGGTACAGTGAGGGGAATTTAGGCTTTTTGGAGCATCATCTTATCAAATTATGTTTAGCTGTACAACTAGAAGGTATAATGCTGACTGCCCTTAACTGAGACTGCTTATAAAGATTATATTCCCCTCTGTAGTAACCTATAACATGTGAAGCTGATCTCTTGTTAGTCCTCCCTTGTGGAAAGATGATTTCTACAGGTGTACTAGAAGTCTCTAGTATCTTCCTGAAGCCAGTTAAGATGAGAAAATGGCAGTGTTACCACATGCCAGAACTCTGCACTAGAGACACAATCAGAACCTGAACCTTCTTCCCCTCCCTATCCCCTTAAAAAAAAAAAATAGTCATATTTGGGAAATCCATAATTCTCATACTCGAGCTTCATCTGAGGTCCAGCTGCATGTTTTACCAAAAAAAAAAATGCTCAGAAAAAAACTTGGTAGAGAGCTGGTAATCATCTGAGATTGAATATTCAATGTATTTGCAATATTTGAAAATTAGAGTTCAAAAGTTTTTAGGATTTAATCTGTCACTTCATATAAAAGATTCACCTCAGATCATGTGCAACCTGGAAGACTGTATTAATTGAAATCATAGAATGGTTTAGGTTGGAAGGGACCTTGAAGATCATCCAGTTCCAACCCCCCCTGCTGTGGGCAAGGACACCTCCCACTAGACCAGGTTGCTCAAAGCCCCATTCAGCCTGGCCTTAAACACCTCCAGGGATAGAGCTTCCACAACTTCTGTGGGCAACAGAAGAAGTTGTTACAGAAAGATGTTAGGAAGGTTCCATACAAGAAGTCTGCTGAAAAACTGAACTGTGGGAAGGAAGCTGCAGAATGAAGCTAAAATCTCTGAATCTCAGAGATTAACAGAGTAACAGCTGTTATTACCTTTCCAACATCTAGAAAATATGTATCTCTACATGAATGTAACTTTATTTTAATTAAATTAAGTTCACAAAAAATAGATTAATTAAGCCTTGCGTTCTCTAGGGAAACTATGCACAAATGCACTTAAATTCTGCCTCCAGTGGTAATGGAAAATGTAACCATTTCTAATAGCTTTTCATTTGTTTCTAAATCATATTGAATTGCTGTTAAACTTTAGGAGCAAACTAAAAATTAATGCCCCAGGTGATATCCTGTACCATAACTTAGGAAATATTTTTTCTTACAACTTGCTAATATTCATGCTTGTTGTAAGCAAGGTCATTCTAACTCTTTCTGGGAAAAATGTCTCTTAGAGATTCTCCAAGTATAGTATCACTGTCAAGAAAAAGAAAGCATTTGTTAACCAACAAGGTATTTAAGCTTTTTTAAATCTGTATAGCTAAATTTCAAATTCAAAAGCCTATTCCTGTATTGCTTTTTAGAATGGTCCTTAGAAAAGTACAGAAGGTAGTAAATGCTGGCTAATAAAATTAGCATTGCGTTCATAGTTGGTTTTTTTTATAAGGCTATACTGTAGTTATAAATGCTCTAGCATGACTACTTCAAGAGTAAGGACTGATTGTTGCTGTGTGAGGTCTTGCTCTTAGAAAGAACCTGTTTATCTGTTCTTTGTGGCTTTTTGCTGTTCGGCCTTCATCAGGTTTAACTCTTCTGCGGAAGGTGTAGTAGTGGAGATAATGTCTAGCTGTGTAATAGTAAGGCTTCAAATGCCAGATTGTTTTATGTATTTCTTACTGTGACTTCATCCAGTTTGATAATATGTGAGGATCCAAGCGAGAGTGGCATTGCCTGCCAGCAATATACAGTCTTCTGTGTTTACTTTCAATGTTTGAGGGTTTTTTATAGAATATGGAGAAGAGAACACTTGGTCCTGTAGAGTAGCATTCCATAAAAGCATATCTGCAATATATTTATTTCTGTACTTGGATTCAGCATTTCTGGTAATTTGCTGTGTATGTTTTTTACAGAATGGACAGCAAATTGTGGATGAACCTATGGGAGAAGATGATATCAACGCACAAACTGTGAGTAAAGGACGTTGTAATAAAGATAGTACAATATCGTAGCACACTGATATCACTTAATTTACAGGCAGTTTGCCACTAGTGTTTTGTTGTTTGGTTTTACTTTACATGAAGTGCAATCTTGGATCCTGATATTTTTGAGAGGTTCTTTTTCACTGTCTCTCTTGTCTGGTTTGGTATCCTGCTGTTTGTTCTGATGAACTTTTATGCTTTCCATAGTGTTTTTGTATAATATAGGCTCCCCTAGTATTTTTAACGTGAGGTAGGCTTTCCTGTGGAAAGGACAAAGCTGAATATGGTAGAAATTATAATTGGGTTGAGGGGTGAGAAGGTTTGATAGGAAGATGTGGCTAGTTAAAGTATTCCTGAATAGGAAGGGAGGTTGAGCTCCTCTTTTCTTACTTTAGAAAACCTTGAAATCATGTAGTTCTTTTCTGCTGTCCACCTTTCCTAGTGCCAGGAAACAAACCACTTCTATTGGCGCTCTGTTATTCTCATTGGTGCATCGGTGACAATATTTTACATCTATGAGTTCCAGAGTATGCTTTATTAATAGTTAAGGTTTCAGTTGTCATGTCACAGCAAAGGATTCTTTCATGGTTAAATTCCACAGAGATTCCGTGGCAGATACATGTGCACTTACTGTATGAAATATGATTCTTTGAGTGGCAGTGTACACCATAGCTTTTCCCTTTCTAGCTTGATATGCAAGGTGTAACAGCAGCTATCACCTTTGTTGTTCCATACTGTCGTAAGATTTCTTGGCAGCATCTATCTGTGCCCTTTTGTTGTTAGTATTAGTCATTTTATATTTTTCTTATTGACCTGTGTAAAACTAGATGATTTGCATAATACATCTTCATTAGCCTGGAAGATTCTTTCTATTCCCTTTTTCCATAGAACCAAGAGACCAAGATACAAAGTTTTATGTCTTCTTCCTGGGCTTCCAGTTGAAAAGTTTAGAAGTGTCACATTGGAGGGCATTCGAAAATAGCTAGTCGGTTGAGGCCCAGGGATTTCCTAAGTCTTTTCTCTGTTGATGTGGATTCCAACTTTCCTCTTGTGTTTCTAATTTGGCTAAGCTGGAGTGGAAGAGAACTTCTGTTCATTGGTTTGGAGCTGACAAAGCTAAGGGCTCCAGAAATGTTTGTATGGAGATACTTGAAGATGATAGCTGTAGGTATCATTTTAGATGGTGACTTAAGACACCTTCCCTGCCTCGGATGAGATGCTAAATGCTGAAACATGCTTAGTGAAATTTTCATAGTGATAGAATAGCCAAAGGCAGAGGCTGAACTATTAATGTAGATTTTGAGTGTTTGCTGTAAATCAGATCTGGACAGTAAGCATTAGAGAGCTCTGAACTAATGTTTTGTGAAGCACACGTAGGTGTAGAGTGTTCACTCTGAGCTTGAACTGGCAAGTGAACACAAGAAACCTTTTTTCTTCCTTCTCTAAATTCTAAAAACCCATACCTCGTATTCCTTTCTGCTTCCAGCTTTCAGTAGTCTTTCAGGGGAAGATCAAGGGTGAGGAAGGACTGGGAAACTGTAGTTTCCATTGTTCTTGTAACTGAGAGGCATTTTAATCAAAGGAATTCTTAACCCGGGTTTCTTGAAAATAGAGGTTGCTGCTAATGAGAAGATCACTGTCAGAAAGGTTCATTGATGATTTAAGTTCCTTATCTTCACATCAAACTTGCAGTTCAAAAAGTTTCATAAAGTGAAGATACCAGTGAATTCAGGTTTCTTATTGCGATGCCTGTGACTTTGTCTCAGACATGAAGGCAGCTTAAGTGTTTACCTGTAGTTTTGTGTTAGAGAGTACTAGATGACTGGTAAGCCTGGTGACAAATGGCCTTACCCATAAAACACAATTTTTGGAACTCCATATTTGGTTGCCGTTCAGAGTTCATATGCTGATATTGTATATTGTGCAGACTTCAGCTTGTGATTAGATGGTCAAAGCTGTTTCCATCTATGCAGCATGGATATAACTGCATGCCATAGCAGTTTCTCTCTGCTGAAGTTGTGGACAGAGCCAGTTTAGATGATGAGTGGAGTTGCCTTTTTCATGCTTGTCTTCAAACATACCAGTAATAGATGTAGCTCTTTGAACAGATATGAGAATTAGGAGATTAAAAGCCTGTGCTGTATAACTGCTTTTAATTCCTTCTTGTACCGTACAAGGCTCTGCTGTCTTTAACACAGGGTGAGGAAACAAGGCAAGTGCTGGCAGATTACTCTAAAGTAGTGCAGTGTTAGAGTAAGAAAGGAACAATATTTGTGCTGTTAGAAGGCAACACCAGAAGGATGTAATTTGTTCTAATATTCTGCATAACATAGACTACAGTGCTTAGCTGAACTCTTGTTTGAACTAGAACATTTGTTTTTGGGAATGTGTTCAGTTTGGCTTTGGTTTGTTAATTTATTCTGAGTACTGCCATCACTTGATGATAATTTCCTTGTTTTGAGTCTGTAACTTCACCTTCTTCCTATGAGCTTTTTTGTTTTGTGTTTATCTGCTAAAATGATAATCTTTATCTATTTTATTGGGTTTACATGACAAGGTTTTGGTAGCAGGGGGGATGGTCCACCATGTAAGACAGAGCCAGTTCTTGGTGGCTTTAAAATGGACCCACCACTGGTCAAAGCAGAGCCTATCAACAAGCTGGGGCAGTGAAGAGAGTGTTTGGGTGGGTGCCTGGCAGCCAGCCAAGGTTAACACAACTATCAAATTTCTTTTTCAAGATCTGATAACTGCAGGATTCCTTACAAGTGGTTTCCTGTACTTTCTTCAGACATTTCCAAACTGCTGCTTTTGGGGGGATTTTGTTATTTTAACACAACATCGTAGAATCATTTAGGTTGGAAAAGCCCCTTAAGATTGAGTCCACCTGTAAACCTAGCGCTGCCAACTCTACCACTAAACCATGTCCCGAAGTGTCACATCTACATGTTTTTTAAATACCTGCTGGGTTGGTGACTCAACCACTTCCTGGGCAGCCTGTTCCAGTGCTTGACAAACCTATCAGTGAAGAAATTTTTCCTAATATCCATCCTAAACCTCCCCTGGCGCAACTTGAGGCCATTTCCTCTTGTCCTATCACTTGTTACTTGGGAGATGAGACCGACTCCCACCTCACTACAACCTCCTTTCAGGTAGCTGTAGAGAGCAATAAGGTCTCCTCTCAGCCTCCTCTTCTTCAAGGTAAACAACCTTCGTTCTCTCAGCCGTTCCTCCTTGTGCTCTAGACTCTTCACCAGCTTTGTTGCTCTTTTCTGGACATGGTCCAGCACCTCATTGTCTTTCTTGTAATGAGGAGCCCAAAACTGAACACAGTATTTGAGGTGCAGTCTCACTATCGCTAAGTACAGGGGGACAATCACTTCCCTGGTCCTGCTGGCCACACAATTTCTGATACAGGCCAGGATGCTATTGGCCTTTTTGGCCACCTTGGCACACTGCTGGCTCATATTCAGCCAGCTGTTGACCAGCACCCCCAGGTCCTTTTCCACTGGGCAGCTTTCCAGCCACTCCACCCTAAGTCTGGAGCGCTGCATGGGGTTGTTGTGACCCAAGTGCAGGACCCGGCACTTGGCCATGTTGAACCTCATACCATTGGCCTTGACCCATTGATCCAGGGTGTCCAGATCCCTCTGTAGAGCCTTCCTACCCTCAAGCAGATCAGCACTCCCACCCAACTTGGTGTTGTCTGTGAACTTACTGAGGTGCACTCGATCCCCTTGTCCAGATCCTTGATAAAGATGTTAAAGAGAACAGGCCCCAGTACCGAGCCCTGGGGAACACCACTTGTGACTGGCCACCAACTGGATTTAACTCCATTCACTGCCACTCTTTGAGCCCGGCCATCCGGCCAGTATTTTACCCAGCGAAGAGTACACCCATCTAAGCCATGAGTGGCCAGTTTCTCCTGGAGAATGCTGTGGGAAACAGTGTCAAAGGCTTTACTAAGGTCTAGGTAAACAACATCCACAGCCTTTCCTTCATCCACTAAGTGGGCCACCTTGTCATACAAGGAGATCAGGTTTGTCAAGCAGGACCTGCCTTTCATAAACCCATGCTGACTGGGCCTAATATGACCATCAAAAAATTAAAACATTTCTCTAATATTCTTTCTGTCATGCTTGAGCTACTTGTTTAAGATTGTTTTAGCTTTTTAATACCTCAGACCAGTATTTTAGGAATTTATTTTGCAATTATTTCTAGGTTGTGGTGAGTAAAAGATTGCCAGTAGTGATGTAAAGTAACTTAGGCTTTTTTTTTACACAAAGAATTACTATGGCTGTTCAGTCAGTTATAGCTGGAAGCTAGCCTTTGCTGTCTGTCAGCTAATAAAATACTACTTCAGCTGGGATGTGATCTTTCAGTGCTTCATATCTGTTTTGGTGCAAGGTAAAGACTAATTTTAAATTACCACTGAAGCTCATTTAAGTTCTGTTTAACTTTGCACTGAAATGGACTTGGACCACTTACGTGATCACTGACAATTTATGAAATTTCTCAATGGTAAATGAGGACAGTAGAGTGAATGGGCCTATCAGGTACCAGTACAGTGTAAGAAGGCAAAACACTTTGGTAGGTGTGTAGGGTATGCAAGTTCAGGACAGAGAGTGAATTGCCATAGTTCTGTGTAGATAGAAGGTGAAAACTTGAAATACTGCATCCTTTTGCTGTGTTAAGTGTTTGGATAGTATGCTGATAATGTAAATCAGATAAATTTAAAATAAATATGAAAGCTTATCACAGTTTTATCTACATGGGAAGGCTTTCTAGTATTCTGCATATCAAAAGATAAATTTCATTTTGTTGCATCCCCATTCTTATGGTCAAAATTAAAGTTAATTGACAGAAGAGTCTGAGTTGCATAGCTTTGATTGAAATTTGGTAGTTTGTTTTAAGAAAAGCAGGAGCTATAATAGTACATCTTTGTTTCTGAGGAGTCCAAGGTGGTGTATGGTTCAAAGTCTTGCTTCTCTTTTAATAGGAATCATTCAGTATTCCATTTTTATTACAATGAGTATGCCGGTTATATCTAGCTTTATAGCTTGTTGACAACGTTTTTTACTGATGGATGTATCTCATAAATGATCTGAGTCTAGCAGGAAATAAATGTAAGAACGAGTAAAAACTGGCTGAAGCTTGACCTAATGTGAAAGCTGAAGTGAACATTACTGAAAAAGGGGAAGCTATTTCAAGCCTTTTATTTGCTACCTTGCTCACTTTTGTGCTGCCTACCATTGCTTTCTGTGTCCATAGAGATTGAGTAAATTAACTGAACAAATTAATGGTTTTGAGCTGTTACAATCATGATGCATGCTTTTCAACTAGCTAAAGCTAACCAGAAACTACAGCTGATGCAGCAAGTAGCTTCCCTTTTTGTATATATGTGAAGAGTGTATCATATATGCTGTGTTCTTTGTTCGGTTTTGTTATCTAGATTCAATTTAGCTGTTAAAACACTTACTACAACCGATGTATTACCATTGTACTCTACTAGTTTAAGTATAATTGTTAAACATACAAAAATATTAGGTTCCAAGCATTTGTGGAAAGTTGTTTTCAGTGATACTTTGTAAGTTGCAGGAAAAACTCACATTTCTTTTTGATAACCTGCAAGGACTGAAGATTACTTTTTTCAACACAGGCAGGAGCAGAACCTATTAAGGCTCAAGCAACTGTGGTGAAAAAGTAAACCCTCTCTCCAATGGAGGTGGCTGGGTAATATTATTACAGTTCTTGTACGCTTTGGTAAAACTTTAAACAAAACGCTACTTTTAAATAAGCAGAATTAAAGCCTACATAGAATTAAATAGAACTAAAGCATAAAGCAGTATATTAAAATATGCTGATCTGGATGATGAAAAACTAAATCTCAGTAGCTGTCATCCTCCTACTAAAAATATATAACTAAGATAACTAAGACTGTAGTCAGTGAGTAGTCAAAAGGTAGTATAAGAAATACTTGCAAAGAAAAGTCAGTAGTTAAAAACGTCTTTTTTATTTATTTTTCTCTAATAGAATTTAAATAAAACAACTGTTTGCAGTCAGGAGAGATGAAAATTATGACCTTTGTCTTGTCAATCGGTGTTTTAATAGAAGAGCTTATAAGGAAAATGTGATCTTAGAAAAGGCTTTAGAAAAATAATTTGAAGCATGTGGACAATATAATTTCTTCATCAAAGTACTGAACTTGATCAGTCAATTATATGTAGTAGTAAGATTGAGATTCTATATTATACATGCATGTATACTGTGTAGTTTATCATGAATCTATAAAACACTGGTCAACCAGGGAGGTGGGAGGGGGGAGAGGGTAGGGAGGTGTCAAGATAAGGACAGGGAGATTGCTCACCAATTACAATCCCCTATCACTCAGGCAATAATACTAAAACCGAAGTAATCTGGGGTAATCTTGTTTGTTGTGTCACGGTCCATGAAAATAATGAAAGATAAGAATGTTAAAATGAAGTAATTCAGAAAAAAAAGCATAATTAAACTGACAAATGTTTAGATTTTAAAACCATCCCTGGAGGTATTTAAAAGATGTGTAGATGTGGCACTACCATGTGGACATGGTTTAGTGGTGGACTTAGCAGTGCTTGGTTTATGGTTGGACTTGATCTTCAAGTTCTTTTCCAACCTAAATGATTCTATGATTCTGTAAAATATTTGAGAGAGGCTTTAACTGATTTTTAGTTTCACCTCAATTTTTAATATTATAGCATTGTATTAGTGCAAACTCTTTGTTTGCATTTTGGCAGGTTGAAACATTGTTTCAGGACTGCTCCAAACTTCTGTTGGATATTGCTGTTTGGGTGCTCAGTAACAGTTTCTGATTACAAGAAAAATCATGTGTGTTACCATGACTGAACATATTTTTGATGATCATTTTGATATGTTCGTTTTCCTTTTGCTGTCATAACCTTTACATTTCAATTTTCTGTGTGGGTATTTTTGTCAGTATTTTGATGTTAATTCTTTGCTCTGTGATAGAGGTTGTAAGACATAGCTAGAATTTCTTAAATATTACAGAAGTATTTGGGGTTCACAAGTATTCATAGACTACTGATTTTGGGATTTCTCATTTTTTACAGACTGATAATTTTGGCTGAAACAGGTACTTGGAAAGCTTGTCAGTAGTAAAACAGTGACAAGTTAATATTTTTGTAGTTTTACTAAGAGATGAGGTATACAGTCAAGTTATGCTTTCACATTGCTTATACATTCGTGAATGTGTAAATATTGTCTGTTGATATGGAAATCAAACTGAGGAAGCTTTCTTGACAGCCATAGGAATGCAATTGTTTGAAACCATAATATTACATAATTCAGTATAACACCATGTTCCTTGTTATGAAGTAAGTTGTAGTTTCTAAAGCCGCATAATGAAACTGTGTCCACTGTGTAATGCAGTGAAGGAAACAATCTGGGTTACAAATACTAAACTCGGACTTTAAGGTGATCTGTAATTCTGGCGTTCCTTCTAATGTATTTTACTAAATATATTTAAATATATGTACACATGTGTTTAATTCTATTTTGCAATCAAATAACTTGATTCTTGAACAAATATGTTTCCCGAGCAAACCGTTTACATCTGTAAAACTTGAATCCAGTTATTCCCTTCTCCGTGCCCAGATTTTCTTTTGCAAAAGGCAGAACACCTTTTTTTTTCTCTAATGCAATGAAATTGGAAGTTCATTATTTCCCAAAGCACTGTGCTGTGCTGCAATTTTGGTGGAATCTGACAGTGACATGTGTGCATCTTAACTGTGTAAGAATGGACTTAGTGGTCCTTGTGTAAGAAGTTACAGCATTCTTGTAGGTAGTGCAAAGCTTTTAGTCTGAGATGTTAACTGTTAGATATCAAACCCATATAAAGAAGGCAAACCCTGGAATATTTGTTTCCCCCAGGATGTCATCGGGTGTTGAGGAAAGGTTACAGCAAAATTCTTTCATTAGTATCTTCTAATAGATTTTCCAAGTGGCTTATTTTGGACTTAGTGTCTTAGGTGCAGCATACTTTCTGGATCTTGGTCAGAAAATTGAATAATTTGAGAGTGTAAGCAACATTAGAAGTCAAGCTGCTTACTTGTTACATGAAGAGAAAACAGATGGTAGCCCTGAAAAGCCTGTAAACTAGCAGATGGAAACTGCCACACCCCCTGATTAATATTGCTGCCTTGGCTATACAAACATATTTATTATGAAGAGAAGTATATTATTCAGGTTCTGAAAACTCCAAAAAGTACCTCTCTATTCCTCAACTGTTGGCCTTCATCAAATGAGAGCTTTTCATTCCTTATGTGTACTCCATCTTTGTTTTTTCCAGATAGTTGAAGGCAATCTGTACCACAGAGCTTTGCTTGTCTAGCAGCATAAAGACTTAATTTGCATTATTGCAGTTCTCAGACTGGCGGTATAGGAAGATTGTCAGTCTACCTAATGGACTCCACTTAGATGAAATGCTTCAACTTTTTCTGGTTATGTGTAAAACTGAGCATCCCACTGTGGCGTGCACGTCTTATTCAGTAAAACTTATGGATTCCCACATATTCTGTATTGCTTTGAGTGTTCCTCCAACATCTTTCAGTTCTCCTGCTCTCTGTGAGCTCTGTTCTCTTGAATGTGTGGACAGCGAGTCTGATCACATCTTCTTTTCATTTTTGTAAATTCAGAGCATCCAATGTAAAAGAAGAGGAGGGGAAGACGAGGGATGAACTCACTTTATATTTCTGTACTGGAGGATGAAATGCATTGTGCAAGTGGAGTTCTGCAATTGACAGAACTGTCACTAACAAGCACAGCAAATTCCTTTTGTTTTGGAGACAGTTGTGTTTTGTGGTAAACATGTATAATACAAATCCTTCTCAAAGACTTCAAGGTAAGGGGAGCAATTTGCTGGAGCAATTTGTCCTTGTAATCACAGACTTCCCTGTTGGGGACTGCTGCCCTCTAACCTGTCTCCTTCTCATACGAAGGAATATTTAAAAGGGCAAGCTCTCTTCTCAGAGATTCTCAAAATGAATTATGTAGCATATACCTTAATGTTTCTGGTTGGCTGGTAGTGCTCTTTGGGAACCATGCAGGCTTTATTCTCCCAGAACACAAGAAATTTCTTCCACCTGCTGCAGACCCTTGCCAGTTAAAGGAAAACTATTGTTGTGAAGTAACCCCACTGACCCCGGAGCACTGTGCTTTGTACTCCACTGGGAGGTCACATAAAAGGTTTGGGAGAGCAGTAGTCAGTAATTGTATGAATGCTGCAGTTGAAATGCCTTATTCCTGTCACCCTTAGCAGATACAGCTTATCTGTAGCAGAATAGACTCATGCCCTTACAAGAAAAAGAGAATAACATGGTTATGTACCCATAGTGTCTTTTTAGTGTTAAAGAATGTTATAGTTAGTGTAGGTCTTACCATTTACTCTCCATTTCTGCTTTTAGCTCTCCTTGGTACCATAGAGTTTAATTTAGTGATTTGGAGATTCCTGATGACTCTGCTTTTAGTACATTCATACATGTTCTTGACAAGGTAAGGCAGAGAGCTTGAATAGTTTCCCACGTATTTATTTATTTATTAAGTCTTCAAATTGTAAACAACTGTTTTGGTATTAAACTGTAATTCTTGAGATATTTCAGTTTTGAGGAGGAAGTAGCTGGAAGTTTAAAACAATTGAAGAGACGAAAGCTTCAAGTAATTTTTGTACCATTTAAGAAATACTTGAAATCCTGTGTTGCAGTAACCTCCTTGTGTTCAAGAAGCTTTGTTTATCCCAAAGCAAATATTGAATAATTTTTCATGCTGTGTTACTGCTGTTGTAGTAGAGGCTGTTTCTTCCAAAAAAGCTGTAATGCACTGGACTGTAAAGAGTATGTTATAATTCAGGACTCAAGGTGTAGTAGTAGTAGTCACTGAATGCCTGTGTAATCTATAATAATAACTGTGTATATTCAGTACATAGAATTTGAAAGATCCATCCCTGTGGATGTGACATAAATAAAGACCTAGAGGAGCAGAAGAGAACACAAAAAAGGCACATTTTTGCTTGTGGGGTCCTGATAAAGCCAGGAATGAGGGGTCTTTATTTCATCTCTGCATTTGGGCAAGAGGGTCTTCGCTTGTGCTGGGGAGACATACAATCCAGGTTTTAAAGGCAAAGTTAGAAACTGATACTGTAGACAGCCAGGATGTGCTATAGAGATAGACGCAACATGTTCTGACACTTAAATAAATTACTGGCTTTGTCTTCTGAAAAGGAATTAAAATCTAAAAAAATTGCAGTAATCCAGATATTTGTTAGAACCCAATCAAGGGAGGCAGTTTGGAGGGTTTGTTTGTTTTAATGTCTTTTGCAGGAAGACATACAGTATTTTGCTGTATGTTTCCTTTGGTACAGTCACTAAATGGAATCACCTGGATCTGTTTATAGCTGAGAACTTGTATATGCCTTTGCCTAAATGTTGGTACTTGCCTTCATTTATTTATTTCTTGAAGAAAAACAGTCTTGTTCCATATTCTAATGGAGCATACACTGTGTAATACAGTGTCTTTAATAAATATCAAAAAAGCTAAAGCTGTCAATGTTCAGAACAATAACTTCTGTACTGAATCTAGAGAGAGAGCAAATTAAAAACTTAATCTCTAGCTGTTCAAAGTAATTAGATTGAATTCTAATTCTTAGAAACATTTGACCTTTTTTAAATATTGAAAGAAAACAGGTATTTTTATTACTTTAAGAAATTTTTCACTCTCTAAAGAGCAATATCATATTTGTGCATAAGTCAGACATTCAAGCTGGGTGATCCAATTCAAATAATTTTTGCAGTCTGTCTTGGCCTAACCTCTATAACATCTGTGTAGCATTTTCTATGTGCAGGATTTCAAAGGGCTATGCACAAGGTCCGTTTGGTCCTCTAACAACTCTAGTAAATAAAAAATAGTCATTAAGCATAAGCATACCACATTCTCTGCATTGAATTCTAAAAACTAAGGATATATGATATCTTAAAACATTTTGTAACTTAAGTTAAAATTCATAATAATACAATTATCGCATGTAGGACAAAATAGTTGCTATTCTGCTTAACTAGTGAAATGTTGCATACTGGCATGATTTCTGAAATAAATGTTGGTTCATTTCTGGGAACCAGGAATAAATAACATCTGCAACAGCGTGTTGCTATCAGGCAATCTGTTTAAGTTTCCTGTGCTGATCTCTACAGCATCAGCAACATGAGTACCACTGCTGCCCAGTTTTTCTTTATCATGGGGCAGGGAGGGCAGATAAAAAAACACCAAAAAAAATTTCCCCTTTTTTCTTCCCTTCTCCCTCTCTCTCTCCCTCTCTCTCTCCCTCTCTCTCTCCCCACCCCCCAACTGTGTCTGACTTGCCTGACAGGAAATTTTCTAATTGCCGGAACAGCTGGTCACAGCAAAAACGCCAGGGTTGGTCTTCCCTGCTAGACTTATGATCGCTCAGTCAGAAAATCTAAACATCATGGTTTCTTAGTCATGTTTAAGTTTCTCGCTCTACGTGTTCCTTCTATTCGGGTGAGCTTAGTTTCTTATTTAAAAGAATAAGGGGGAAAAGGGGAAATTTTATTTTAATTAAACTTTTAATTTCAAATCAATTTTAGTCTTTCGCTGCTTTGGGGTAAGTGCTGTTTGTATACAAAGCCTTTTGTATTTTCTTTTTAAGAGAAAGAAGTTTGTGGTGTGCTCATATTTTGTAGAAGTTTTGAAGGTACCTGTTGATAATTTAGCCTCACTGAAAAATTTTTGCCTGCATGTAAATACTGTAAAACTTGCTTTTTTTCCCTCCAGAAATGTATGAGCTTAGCTGTATGTTAAGTTTTCTTACTGAGAGTCTAGTTTTATTTAAAATGTTTGTATTTTTAAAATGAATACTTAATTTTTATTTTAATAATTACATTTATATGTAGTACTTTAAACTGTAAAATATGGTTGTGTGTGGAGTGACAGTTAAAATAACTCAGGCTTATTAATATCTTAAATGTACTTCTGAAAACGGTATTAGGAATAGTAACACTTTTGCTTGCGTTACAGTTGATGTTACATTTATTTTAACTTTTAAATGGTAAATTAGTCATTGCATACATATAATTTGCAAAATTTCTCTTGTTGTTGAGCATATATTTAAACATAAAAGGTGGGGTTTTTTTTTAAGTTGAGAAAAATCTCTAGTGGAGAACTGTATTTTCCTGAGCATTGTTTCGGAACTAATTAACGATACATGTGAACATGCAGTGTGATAGAGCATTTTGTCGTTGAAACTCAAATCACTTTTCATGTTTCTCATGTAAATCTGCAAATATTTTTCAGTGGAGGAAAAAAAAAACCACCAACAAAAACCAACAAACCTTCTTGTGTGCTATCTTAACACCCTAAGTGAAGCAGGTCTACTAACTTGTAAATAAAACGGATAGTAATTTAACACCTACTAGCCTATGTACTGGTTTAAACTTTGCGATATGTGTTAGAAAATGAAATTTAATTTGCTTGCCATAACTGAAGCACTAAAACAAGACATGCATGTAAAACAATAGAACATAGGCTGCATTATATAGAGGTTTTTTAATATAGACCTTTTAAAATAAACATTTATCAACTCATAGTCCTGAATTATAGTTCTTTTCCACAGGCAATGTGAAAGGTATTTCTTAGAATTCTCTGATAAAAAAAAAAAATGACATCATTTGATCTACTTATGGCAGCTTGGTTATATTGCCTTTAACATTCTGTTGATTTTAAAATGCTAGATAGTGCATACCAAACTAAGGGTTTTCAGCCCATACAAAGAGTATGTTTAGGATATTATCTCAATAAAACAGGAATCATACTTTTCATTGATTAGTGCTGAATATGCTTGTGGATTTTTTTTTAATTGTTGGGGGTTTTATTTAACTTTGAATTTTTTTTAAATTTTTTTTTTAATTGCAATGCTCTGAATTGTTAGTGCTTAGAAACTAGGAACAAAGCTTATATCAAAGTTACTGGGAAATGAAAGTTCCACCCAGTGAGTATTTTTTTCCAATGCTGCCATGCAGAGTCTAGTTCGTGAGATAATGTCATGGTATTTTATCAAAAGAGAATTGCATTACAAAACTGCTTTTGGTGACCAACACGGAGTTTTTTAAACGCTTCCAGGAATTCCTCAGCTTTACCTGCTAAATAAACTAGTGCTCACAGTTCCTTTGGGAAGGAAGGAGTACTTCTGTCCTGGCCTTTGTATTTTCATTCTGAGGAGGCAAAGCATCTTCAAAATTAGCCTCTCAGCCTGGCCAGTCATGTTTATCCAAAGGGCCTCATCTGTCCTTTGACTTGTTGCTTGCTCTGTGACAGGACTCATTCCTCAAAATTGTATCTTGCTTTATCTATGATACTAAAAGAATGGGAGGAGTTTGGACTCAGTAACCAGGCCTGCAGTCTGCATTATATGAGTTGGCTACCTGGAACAAATGTGGACGTAGACATCCTTCTAGATCTCAAAACTGTTGTAGTAGAAAGCCAGGAATGGAAAAGAGTAGAAGGCATAGAGAGTAAAGAATAAATACAGTGATTTTTCTTTTATTATCTCTATGCATTGTTTTTCTCTTAGAGACTTAACAATTTAAGAATTAAAAAAAAAAAAAGGAAAAAAAAAAAACTCAACCCTGAAACTAAATATTTACAAAGAGAGTTTGCTTTTAGGAAATACTATTTTCTGTCTGGTAAAACAATAAATGCCATCTGCAACAGGTAATTTGATGTCAGTTGAAAGTGTAAGTTTTTCCATCTTTTAAAAAGAAACAAAGACATAAATTCTAGAAACCTGCATTTCTGACTTCAAATGTCCACGTTCATTAGAACTAACTTCTGCTCTATTCATGCTTTTCTTCGGTACTAGTGTAAAACAGACAACATACAGAATATCCTTAAGTCAGGTTGACTTAATTTTATGCATGGCAGTGCTTTGCTTTTTGTTGTAATAGAATAATTGCTACTTCAGAAGCAGCATTTTTAATCAGCTTCTTAGAACAAGTGTTTGTGTACAAGCATTTAAGTAATCATTAGTTCTATTAATTGACTCAAACTGAATATTAGTCACAAATATAAGGCATGGGTTTTAGTCCATGGTTTAGCTCACTAACATTGCTTACTGAAGTAATGGGAGATCGTGAAATGCATGTTGGACATTGAATTTCTTTTTTTTAAAAGGCAGTTTTGAATGTAAAGGTAGGAATATAATGAGTATAGAATGTATATGGAATGTGTTTGAGATTTTTAAAAATACTTAGAGTGGTGCACTCCTCACACTTTTAACTCATGTTTTTGACTTAATAAAGATTTCCATAAGCCCTAATAAAAAAGGTAAAAGTAATTGGGTTTCAGTTTGTTGACGCTCTCTTACTTCAAAAAGCATAGCTCATATGGGTTTTATTTCTTCAGGTAATACTGAAAATTCGTCCTACGTACATAACAAGTTGGGAAAGTAAAAATGCATCTAGGAGACTTCCTGACTCAAGGGAGGGGAGGAAAAGGAAATTATGTATATGAGCTGGGGAACTGTGCCAACATTGAGTCATCCTTTTAAAATCACTTGATATCCAATAAGCTTATGGTCCTTACAGGACATAACTGCTTTATGTAACTTCAGCACCACGGTTTAATATCATAGTCAATATTTCAGAAACGGTTTCTATTTGATTACAGGAATCAACATTATTCTGCCTGTGAGAGACAGAAAAAATATTTTGCCAAGTACAACAATGTCCAGCTGAGCTCTGATAGTGAAGGCTAACAAAGGCTAACAAAGTAGTAAAAGGAAACTTCCAATCGTGGTTGGAGCAGTGCTAAGTAACTTGCTGGGGAATCCATTTTTCTGTTTTCAGCCTTATCTTCACTTGTACTGAATGTACCTGAAAAAGATATTGAGAGGGGTGAAAACAAAGCTGCTACTTCTGTAACAAAAATGGCAAAACCTATGTAGCTACATACCTGATACTAACAAAGGAAAACTGATAAGAGCAATATTTTTGCTGCCGCTCAGCTTTCAAGTGGAAAAAATGATTGCAATTAGCTTTTTATTCATTGGATTTGCTTTTTTAAAATTGTATGGTCAATAATAAAAACTGATACAGCAGTGAGTTTGTCAGAGAAGTTAAAATTCATTAAGTGCAGCTGAACGGTATTACAGGGAAGTACACTATGAACTGTCCTTTACACAGATATAAATTACTATTACCTGTCTTACAGGAAAAGGGTTGCACTTTAATATTGTTGAAATATTTGTATCTTTATTTTGGAAACTTAATTCTAAAACTTATTTTAAGGCTGTCATCTTATCTTGAAAGATGGCTAATGTTTGAGGGGAACGTTCCCCAATACTGGCAATATAGATCTTACTTAGTTGTGATTAAAACTAGCAGAAACTTTTTTTTTTTTAATCGAATCATAGAATGGTTAGAGTTGGAAGGGACCTTAAAGGTCATCTAGTTCCAACCCCTCTGCCATAGGCAGGGACACCTTCCACTTTCCTCTCATTCTGATTCCTGACTGTATAGAAGTTGAAATTCCAAAATTGTGAACTTTCCTAATGGTGATTCTGGCTGTTTCTCATGTGTAAATTATCACTATACAAAATAAATGAAACATATTTTAATCCATTTTAAAATGTTATTTTAAATGGAAAATATTTGTGAAACAGTTCCTGGAAGAGTTCCTGGTGGAATCCCACCAACACTTCTTAATGTATTAATAGTGTCCATCCAGAAGCGATATTAAAAATACCAGTATTGGCACACTAAGATGCTAACTTGTGTATTAGGAACAAAGAATCTTGCACAATTTGGGGGAGTGACTTTCCTTTGGCAGGCAGTGGCTCTGAAAGCACTAGCAATACCACTGAACCCTCAGGTGAACACAGCATCATGGTCGGTGCCTTAGCAACTGCAGTCTCTGCAGGTCGAGGCAGGAAGATTGTGGCTAGGAGTAGTATGGGGCTATCGCTCTACACGCGGCATAAAAACAGTCCATTGTTACTATGTGTAGCAGGGATGCAAGGGCTTCCAAAGTAACGTTAAAAATCAAGTATGAAAAATAAAAGATGATTCAGAGAAGACTTTACAAGACCAGGAGCTGGAAGGTCACTATACAGCGAAAAATCTGAACAAACCCTTACTTATTTATCTTAAGGGGCAAATTTAGCCATAACTAAGTCTGTACGTAACTGTACATAGAAGATGTTTCTGATTGTAGCTTCTTAACTCTGTTAAGGGCAGTACAGAATTAACAGATAAAGGTGCAACCCAGGCAATGTTGAAATCGGAAATAACAGTATTTAAGTTAATTTCTCCAGTAGTTACTTAACGTGTTTTAGATATTAGAACAGAATTTAATTATTCATTGAGATTAAAATTTGTTAATCTGTTCATCTAATGTTTACCTTAACTCAGAGTCTTAACTCCATTTTTACAGTTTTTGGTCAGCATGTCAGCAATGTTTGCTGTCCAGGAAGAATGTTTTAAGGATTTTTTGCATATGCTAGATTTCCTTCCCTCTGGATTTTGATGAACTTGAGTATGTATAGTCATGTCTGTCCTAGTCATCTGTGTCTCTTATTAGAAAAATACAGTTTATTTAAAAGCCCTACTGAGAGGCAAGTTGCTTCTCAGTTCCAAAAGCAAACATATTTTTTTGTCCAGAAATCATGTTGTAAAATTCAGAGGTTTTTTTCTATTTAAAATGAGTGTGAGGGTTAATGATTTATCCTTGTTCTTTTTTTTATGTCAGTTATTTCATAACTTCCATCTCTGTTAGATGCAGAAGGGGTTGGTATGTGGCCTTCTACTTCTCTCACTGTGAAAGCTTTTATTTGGTTGTTACAAGTTTGGAGTTGTATTTCTTGATATATTTCATATAGCCAACAAGTGTGCAGAGGGAAAGTTCTTAGATCAGTGCTTAGTCATCTGCCAGCTGAAGTTCACTAAACTTCTGAGGAGATTTTTCACCTACATCTAGGCAATATTCATTTGGTGGGAAAGTGAACATGAAACTTTGTTTTGCAGTCACTTCTGTCCCTTTTATGAACGGAATACGGATGTTGTGTGTTATCTTTAATATCCCCTTCCTGATGCAAAGGACTCGAGATAGGATACAGTTATTCATCACATCTCACGCAATAAGAACTTCTGGGGTTTTCTAAATCCATATATGAACTTTTTTATAAAGAAAATTTTCTCAGAAATCTCTTTCTGAATTTGTTAGAAGCTTCCTGGTGAAATACGGGTATGCTGAAGGAGCCATTTATTTTGTTTAGCCTTTAACTACTGTGATTCCCTTTTTTGTCATCAATTAAGAACACCTATTTTCCAGAATAACAGGCATCAGAGTCATCAAAAATGTAATGCCAATCCTTTTGAAGTGTTTTAGCATGTTAAAAAAATGAAATGTTCTTTCAAAAAGCCTTAGTGTATAGGTACTCATAGCATGTACTGCACATACTTATATTTCCTCTTGATATTATAAAAAAATAAACTGCCAGTTATTGTTATTTTCCGCATAGTTGACTGCAAATATACTTTTTAAAAACCCACACTGTTACAATTAAATTAACAACTCCCCCACCCGCCCCCATCCCCCAATCTTGTTGTGCATGCATATCTTTGTTAGAGATCTTACCTTTGGGTATCTTGGTTTTCCTTAACTTTCTGTACTTCATCGGATTTCAGTTTAATTTCACTGAAGCTGACAGCAGAGATAATGCAGTCAGTCTTGCTGTTCAGGATGGGTCTAGTTTACTTTGAGTCGCATTCTATTTGACCTAAACGCTTTAGGTGTCTTAAGCTGTAAATGTTTTCCCTGTATTTTTTTCTTACCTTTTCAATTTTATGTCACTTCACAACTTTAAACCTGTTAAATGTCACCTATGTGTAGGAATAATTTAAATATACCGTTCCGTTATTATTATTGCTGTAAAACTTTGGTTTTTAGATAGCTGCTGCTTCTTCCCTGTAGCGTAGTCTATACATACCATAATTCTAACTTACACTTTCAGTATATTGAAGAATGTATACTCAGATCTTTGTCACTAATTGTGAAGCTGATGAACTAATTGTCCTTTTAATAACTGTTATCTATAATAAGCTATCATAAAGAGTTAAGTGTTTAAAATATTTCTACTCATATTCACATAATCTTGAGTACCCAGAAAAGGAAGAATCTGTCTTCTGGGGATACCTTTCCTAAGTAAGCATTCCATATGTGACATACCAGCTTATTCTTTGATGTTCTCTCTAAGTCAATTCACATCTAATTCTTACACATCTTTGAGAGTAAGGTAACTTTCTCGCTGAATTTCCAGTTTCTGTCCCAGTGTTTTGGAATTTCTTTGACAAGCACTTGTCATTGTGCATGTTCACACTGTGCTTATGCATTTATTCAAGAACCTGAAACTGAGAATTTTAGGTGCAGCAGAACCCCTATGTTGTTTGGATGTGCTAATGTTCCTTATTCTGGATAGCCTTCCTCTTCCTGCTACGAGAACAAGCATAAATCTGATCCTGTGCCATCTATTTAGATGATTCAAAGCTTTTACCTTGTGGATTATTTTGTCTGTGACAGAGCATACATTTAAATATTTTTTTTTAATAATTTTAATCTTTAGTTGGTTGTTTGTCCCTTTTATATAAAATTTGTGGACTAAAAATATTTCTATTTTTTGAGGTGCTATTTAAACTCTAATAAGTGTTTATTGTATTTTTTAAATTTATCAGATTTAGGTTGTTTCATAAGAATATATCTCATATGGCACTCACAATACTAAGTTGTTGTAAGTGCATGTCTGGCAACCCTCTCAAAGTGTCTACAGGTGGTTTAAGCTCAGACTCCAGAATTCTCTCATGGACCCCTTTTACTTGTTTTTCCTTTCATACCACTGTCACGTTGTCTTCAGGAATTGGAACTTAGAGGTAAAAGGGCTATGTACTCTTTTTGCTGCTGTATTCGTGATTAGAAAATAAAATCAATCTGTAAAAAGAGTGGAATTATTAAGAGTAATAAAAGAAGTGGAAATGACAAGCCCGTGAGAACAATAGGAATGGTATTGTGGATGATACCGGTAGCTCTCCTAGCAGTTCAGAGCCCGGTTTACTAGCGCTAGACCAGCTTTTCAGTTGTCCCTAGAACATACTGCTCAGAAAAAGGTCTGCAGATAAACTCATCTGTGTAAAGCAAGCAGCATATTACGCCGTCCAGCTCTGCATGGGTCACTTCTTTACACACAGAACCCTTTTCAGATCTCCTTGTGAAAATTCAGGATTCTGAAGGATAAATAACAGAAGATTCCATGTATAGATAAACTCACGTTTTTCTCTTGCTTTTCTGGGCTTTTTCAGTACTACTGAGAAATACTTACCTAGTGAGGCTCTTCTGCTTCTACTGCCTTTAGGGTTTGAGGTCCGCTTTCCTTTTAATACATTATCTAATATTGTTCCTGTAATAAGATCTCAGAAACAAATACAAGTATTTTATGTTACAGCAGAATTAATTTAGTCTTGAATTAAAAGGTGAACATAAAAGAAATTCACATTCATTAAATTAATAGAACAAAAATGAGTTTAGTGTTCATTAAGTACCTAAAATAGGGATTTTTTTCCAGCAACATGATTAGGCTATTTTTTTTATAGTCTAATAATGGTTAAGTAGTTTTTCACTGTGTGCCTAGAAGGTGTGTATCTCTTTTTTTTCTTTTCTTTTCTTTCCTGACAAGCCTGTTTCCTATTCTAATTTGCAGCTGATTCCTAAAAAGAAAAACAAGTCACCCTTGATGCTGCTGATTCCTCTTTTTTTTTGTTGTTTTTCTTTTTTTGTTTGGTTTTTAGCTTTTGTCTTTCAGATTTGATTTGCCTGTGGAATATAGTCCATTCAGTGTTCTTTCCTATGTATGTATGCATTCCTGTTTATAGACATATATTGTGAGATGCATTACTAAGAGCTTGCTTATACTGAAATACTGACCAGAGTAGTTCTGACTTGCAAACTATACCAATACAGGAAGTTATTCTGAAATAGTGGTGTGTTAAATTCATACCCAAACTTGTTTGTCACTTACTTCCCTTCTAAGCCAGTGTTGATTTAACACTGTTATACTGTTAAGGAAATGTTAAGGAAACTCAGAGTAATGTTACCTTCTGTTTGTTTCCTTGTATTCTATGTTTAGTTTCACTATAACAGAAGCCAGTAGGAACCACTTTAAGTTGACTAACACAGTCTGTTATTTTTTTGTAATGTGGCTTTTTGTGACAGTTTTACTTTCTGGTGTGAATAAGAAGAGAGCTGTGTGGCTAGAAAAAGAAATGTATGTCTTGGGACTTTTGGACATTGCTGCAGTATAAGGCTTGAGAAAAGTGAGCTTTCCAAGCTTATAAATAACAGAAATAAAATATAGGCAGTAGGGTGTAGTTATAACTGGAAAGAAGATCCCACCATTGCAACGGCGAGTGAGTGTCTGTAGTGGTGTGAAAGTTGTCAGGGAATGAAAGAAAGGAGAGGAGGTCTTTCAGCACCCTATACATCATCTCATTTAATTCGAATTAATCACATGGGACAATTTTTTTTTCCAGATATCAGGGAATGATCAGAGAAAAATCAGTGATGATTTGAGTGATGAATGATCAGAGACAAATTCAGTACCAGACTGACTGGCTGGCTTCTCTTCCAGCTTACTGTAAGATAGCATTTATCAACTAATGTAATTAGTGCAGTTGGCTGAGAAGGAGATCTCTCTTTACAATGTGAAAGACTTGTATTTTAATTCAGGTAGATAGTGGGTACAGTGAGGGTTGATTACTTCTGCATATAATTCACATCCCTGTAAAAGGCTTGGCTTTTGTATTTTTAACTGCATTTGCAAAATATTGTTTAGTTAAAATAACAGGTTCAGCAATTATGTCAGGAAAGGAAACTGCAAATTTGTGGGTAACTATTCATCATAAATCTTACTCCCAAACCTATGTTATGGACAGACAAGCTACTAAAGTAGGATATGATCTGAATTTCATTTCATTTAATGAATAGTTGTAATAGGTCTGCCTTATAAGGACTGAAGAGCATCTGAACCCTGAGAAACTGTGAAGACTGGGAATATTCTCTTAGTATCAGGAATGTGAAGTGACGATTTGGGTTTTTTTTAGAGGGTGCCCAAAATAACCACTGGGAAGTTGGTTGCATAATAGTTGCGTTGCATTAAAAAATAATTTTTGTTTGTGTATAGAGAACAAGTTAATATCTTTTCATTTCTTGTTTTTGTTACATTTTGTGATGCATTTAAAGCAATGTGTCCACCTAATTGCTTAGTGTCCCTGAATCTGGGTAGATAACAGAAAGATTTGGTGAAGTTGTGTTTCACACATACTATTGCCAGGGAGGTAATAGATAAAACAGTTAAGTAGAAATGGATCAAAGCATCCAAAGTAATATGTACTCGGCAATCTGTTCTACTGTGCTATTCTTGCCCTGGGATTCTCTAAGATTGCAGTGGGTGGTTTAAGCTGTATGTAATCCAACTGATAATATACTAATTTAAAAAGTGAAAATACAAATGTCCACCTGCAAATAATTCCTTTGACAAGTAGAAGGAATCAATATTTCTTTGAAACTCTAAAAATTCAGCCTTGAGTCAACAAGGTAGTGTTTTCTCTTGAAAGGAAAAGGAGTTAAGGTTTATTAGGAGTAGTACACAGCATGCATATGTGCACAGGCATGCAAAAATTTGTCTGTCTTACAATGCAAACTGGCACCTATCCTTACTGTTCATCTTAACTTTGAAACACCCAAGACAAATCCAAGTTCTTTACGTTAAAATATCTTTTTTTACTTCTGATTTTAAAAGTTGTTGGGATGTTCTATGCATTACTCCAAAGTGTACATTGGATTTTTTTATATATGTACACACTCTCTCACACATACATGTTCAGGATTTGTTGTGTGCAGTTTGTTTCCGACTTTGGTTGGAATCTTTTGAAAAAAGAGTCTTTTGAAAGAGAAATGTTGATCTAGGAGAAGTATGTGTTTGAGCAGAGAGATGTGTATGGTCAGTTGCTGTGCATGTATAGATGGCACTGAAATGACCAAGTACAAAAGGATACTTTCAGCAATAATTGATGCACATGAATTTTGCTGAATATTTGAAAAAATATATAAATTAGTTGTGCAGAAGCACAGCTTTACAACACTGCCTCTACTCCCCCATCACTAGAACTATTTAGTGCACATTTTGGTGAATATAGATAAGGGGGAAGTCTGGAGCAAGGAAGACATACCTTTGGTGGAAAAGGGTCAGGTCAGGGAATACTTAAGCAAACTGGACGTACATAAGTCCGTGGGCCCTGATAGGATGCACACAAGTGCTGAGGGACCTGGCAGATGTCATTGTGAGCCTGCTCTTGATTATCTTCCAATGATCATGGTGACCTGGGAGACATGCTTGAGGACTGAAGGAAAGCAAATGTCATTCCTGTCTTCAAAAAGGACAAGAAGAAGGACCTAGGGAGCTACGGGATGGTCAGCCACACCTTGGTCCCTGGCAAGGTGATGGAACGACTAGTCCTGGAAACCATTTCCATGTACACAAAGGACAAAATAGTAACTGGGGTTAGTCAGCATGGATTCACAAAGGTGAAATCATGTTTGACCAACCTGAAGGGAGGTTGCAAAGAGGACGGAGCCAGGCTCTTTTCAGCAGTGCCCAGTGACGGGACAGGCAGTGGGCACAAACTGAAACACAGGAGGTTCCCTATGAACCTTTTTCACTGTGAGGGTGACTGAGCCCTGGCACAGGTTGCCCAGAGAGGTTGTGGAGTCTCCATCCTTGGAGGTGTTCAAAAGCTGCCTGGGCAACTGGCTGTGCGTGGTCCTGCTTGGTCAGGGAGGTTGGACCAGATGACCTCCAGAGGTCCCTTCCAACCTCAATCAGTCTGTAATTCTGTGAAATAGATCTGAGACTTGCTCATTAAACAGAGGAAAAGTATTCTCAGACTTATTTTATTCACTATAGCCCGTAGAAGAAATAGGAAGAGAACACACAAAAAGTTGAAATGGTAGTTAGTATATTTGTGTTATGTAGGTTAACTTACAGTCAGTGCTGCTTAGGTTGGATTGCGCGTAATGCCCTGATAGTTCTTCAGATGACATTGATAAGAATGCAGTTTTTTACTTTTGAACAGTTGCTGATAAGTTCTGAAATTCTTTCCTTGTGTGGCAAGGAGTGTTGTTTTTAAGGGGATTTTAAAATTCTATGCAGAAAATACTGAATTAAGTGCAGAGCACAAAAAAGACTAGAAGATCTGATGCTCTTGAGAGATTTCTGGTAACTAGTTTTTCACTGAAGGGGGAATGCTGAAGACCAGCAGCTTTTATAGAATAGACTCTCCTTGAGAAGAGAGGCAACGAGTTTCTTTTCATCACCAGAATTTTCTCAGTGGCAGGCGGAGAGTTTATTGCTGCTGAAGTGGGGGTGGAGGTTGTGCTGCTTTGCAGGGAAATGTCTGGAGTCTTACACCGTATTATAAAGGTGAGCATTAACATCACTGCAGCATAGTGGTCCTCATTTGAGTGTTAAAAAGGAAGGCTTTCCGAAGAGATGTGGTCCGTTTGATGCACTCTAGGTATGCTTCAAGAGGACTAAATTCTTAAGAAGGTTGGTTTCCATTAATAGATTGTGAATCTGGAATGGAGATTATGAACCAAAGAATATGGGCCTAAGCACAACAGATGGGAATTGCTGACTTATCATCAACTCTGTTACTGTCTGGATTCTGATGCATCCCTAAAAGTTTAAGCCACATAGTTACTGAACTAATACTGCCTTTTGTAACAGATACAATCTATTTTTTATGTCTTAATTATGCAAATAGTGTTGCTCAGTGTTTTTTATCTACATTTGGGAGTGTGTAGTTCGTTGGATTCTGTGGCACTGCTATTTTTCAACATATCGTGAATTTATAAACGTGTTGAGAAGGTGCACTGCTAACATAAACTTATTCCACTGTTTTCCTTTGTCAGGAAGAAGGAAATATCAAAGAAATTGCAATAACTCACCATGTAAAGGAAGGACATGAGAAAGCAGACCCTTCACAGTTTGAACTTCTGAAAGTACTAGGACAAGGATCCTTTGGAAAGGTTGGTAACTGAACTCTTGTGCAGCCAATTATTCAGGAATATGGCATTGAATAGTATTAGGAGCAAAATATTTATAAAAGCCACGATCTTGCATTAAGGCAATGTTGCAAGTGAAAACTGCTCTCTAAATTAGTGCTAACTAGGCACTGTAATTGTGGCAGATCTTTTTAAAGCAATAAAATTTTTTTCTAGTTTGTATGATATGTAGATCTCAAAGATCCATAGAAAAATCGGCTTGATATGAAATAATCGGGTATTTACTGTTAAAATGGAATGCCAATGGTGGATTATCACCAGTACAGAGGCTATAGGCAGAATTTATTGTTGTAGCAGATGGTAATTGTAAAGAACAAATTTTAGGCAATAGTGGCTACTGAAGTAAATATGATGTATCCTAGTCGTGTTTATGCTAGACATTATCTGTCATAATTTGGTTAAGGCACAACATACCTTGATACTTATTTGAAGCTCTGTTAGACTCAATGTTTATGGTATTTAGTGAGTACTGTCCACACTGAGATCTCAGTAGGTGTACATGATTTGTACTTTTAGTTGTCCAAATCTAACTTGGAAGCAAAAAATTAACTTCAGGTGGCAAGACGGATCATTGAAACAGAATGGAGTATACAATGTAAGACAACAGAGCCTTTACATCCATTTTCAGCCTTAGTTGCAATTCTGAATGTCATGTTAAGCTCTTGGATATGGCAGAAAATGAGAATAATCGGTTCAATTCTGTCTTGGTGGTAGGAAGTCACATGTTTAGAAACTAAAATTTTGTACTCAAAATAGTAAGAATTCACAGAGAAACCTGATTCCAAAGGTGGTTTCCCTATGTTGTTTGATTTCATCCAGAATCATAACCAAGGTTTTTATTTGGAAATCTTCAAATCAGAAATAAATCATTTAGGGGCAAGGAAATGTATGCTAATAAATTATCATTTCAACAATCTCTTTTATTTTGTTGATATTACTAAATTCAATGCTACAACTGCTGGGAGGAGGCAAGTTTTGAAAATGCAAAAATAATTAAATGTCTGGCTGACTCAAAGTATTGCAAAAATGCCAATCTTGCCCTCAATTGTTTTAATCTTTATGCGAAAATGATTATTAGTACAAAACCATTAATCCCTTTTTTTCTAATAACTGGGGAGACGTCACTCCTTCTCATTCAGTTTAAAAAGACTAATCTGCATGCTTTACAATGTCTCTTGATGATGTTCTGATAATGTCTAGATAAGGCAAAAGGATGTTACCACAAGTGAGAATTGGATACAAAAACTAGTTTCATATAACATGCTTAACTTTCTCATATACTACAACATGTCTCTACACTTTTTCCTAAATAACCAGAAAACCTGTGGCAGGTCTATTTTTTTCTTCTTCATTTATAAATCTAAAATTTGACTCCACTGCAATTTATTTTGTATTAAGGATATTAAAAAAAGAATCCCACTCAAGAAATCCTATTACACTAAAGAAGGAAATGAAACACACTTTAATTGAGGCTGGTTGTACTTTATTGGTACATGCAAAACTCAACCAAAGCCTGTCACAAAGAAGTGTGGTTTTGTGACACAAGAGGTTGCTTCTTATAATTTTATAGGTTACTTTTAAAAAATTATTTTGTTACGCATTGAGTCATATAGTTTTCTGGATCTACACTCATCTATTTTCATATCTGACAATGATTTTATTAGCACTTTTGCTATGCCATCTTATGAATTTTAGTAAGACAAAACTATTTAGAGATTAATATTAAAAAGCTGAATTTTGTGTTTCAAATTTGTCTCAACTTCTAAGAGAATCCAAATTCATCCTTTCTTTTATTCACTGAAATCAATCAATTTAAACCAAAATTAATTTGGCAGACTGTTTGTCTTGAATGAACTTTTAGATTATGAAATGAGGGAATAGTAGGAAAAACTGCAAGGAAATTTTTGTTTGGCTTTGCAGAATCTAAAACTGTCGAATAAACTAATAATAGTATTGTGAGGAATAATAAGGTTGAAATAATACTGACTACTTGAATTTCATAGCAAAGTATATTGATCTGACTTGCCTTTATTTTCTTTTAAGAATTCTTTTTAATTTTCAATGCAGGTCTTTCTTGTCAAAAAAATCTCAGGATCGGATGCTAGACAGCTTTATGCAATGAAGGTATTGAAAAAGGCCACCTTGAAAGGTAAGTGTTGTTTAGAGAAAAAAGGAAAAAAAGAGAAATTGGGAACATTATACCAAAAGTTAATCTTTACTCACATGCTGTTCTACAGATTGTATTTTAGAACTTTTTTCTATCAAACAATAAATAGCAGAATACACTGCCTTGTATTGTAAACCCAGAAGAATTAAGTAAACAACAGTACTGTATTGTTAGTTACAGGGGAAAGTGGGTTCCTTATCATGCTAAGTTCGTTAGATGATGGTGGTTTAATAAAGTAGTTGCGTTACATCTGCCACCTGACTTGCTCCTGAGGTGTTATTTGAAACTTAATATCCTTCCTTTTTTCATTTGCTGTGTATCACCAAGGATACAGTTAATGCCTTTTGCTCGGTTTATATTTAGGTCATGATACTTTAAAGTGCATTATATCAGCTGTTTTATACTAAAGGATCTAAGCACAGGAATTTAAGTCTTTCTTTAAACCAGAAGTATACAGTACCTTTTCCCAAAACTTTTGGCACTTGTTCTAGATGTAGAATATATTTGATAAAATCTTAAGTTAATCATCTAAGTTACTTGAGCAAAAATGAGTTTTAAAATGTTTTGTTTCTTGGGTGGTTTTGGTCTTGAATGGTATCAATAACAAAATAAATTCAAACCTGAACAATCTCAATTCTTCCTTGTAGAATTACATAAGAAAAAAGAAATAATGTATTTTTTTACTGTAGATTAAAATGAAATTGATCTTTCACACTAATACCTTAACCAGAGTGTGTATTTATTTCTTTAAGCTGTTGTTTAATACTTCTGTCTATTTGTAGTTCTTCTAACTCATGACTACACTGAAATTGCAATGATAGTTTCGGGGTAGTTCCAACAAATTGTAGTACTTGACCTGTGTTATTGATTATTATATTGATTTGCAATTTTAACATACAGTTTCATCTGAAAATATTCATAGAATGATGGAGGGAACAAAAACGCACTGAATTGTGAACTTCTGCTAAAATGTTGAACCTGTTTTTTTTTTTTTTACTGTTTAAGATCTAGTGCTGAATATCTATCTCACAGATCTCATTATATTTTACTTAAAACTATTACAGAGGGTGTAAGTGTTTTTGAACAGTTTCCTATATTGTGATTCCTCTGTTTTGTGGCACGTGTTATTCTCATTATTTACTTCCTATTTTTCTGAAATTTATTTCCACTCATTTAAGGTACTTTGATATCCTCAATAGCCTTTCATTCTCCAGCCTGTTAATAGCTCAGAACTGGAGTCAAAGGTCATTCAGCAGTTGCTTTTTTTAAGGCATTTGAGGGCTTCTTTCCATCACCTTTTGATTGTGGTTTAACCTTATGTGTAAAAATTACAGTCCAAGCTGTGGATCTAGTTTTGCCTACAGATGGCAGAGACTGATAAATACTGAAATTGGAAGCTTGACTTTTTGTTGGAAAAAGACACTCGTGGTCACTAAGAATTCAAGGATATAAGAGGCTTGAGCAGAAAAGTGACACTAACAGGAGGGTGCCGCACTTTTCAGCACTTTGTATCTGAATTTTCAGATGCTTTTGAGCATCTTTTGGTTGTGATTCATGTTTTAGGAAGAGTGGAGTAGAAGGCAAATAAAGGTTACTGTTGAAATCTTACTATGAAATTAACTGAAATTAATTTTTTTTTCCATAATTGCAACATTTTTTTGAGATCCAATATTGTAATTTTAAATACACTGTATTACTTGATTCGCCTAAGGTTCTTTAGCTCTTTCAAATCTATTTCATAAAGCTATGTTTGTGTTCTAAAATTAAAGGTGAAAATACCCTTTAAGACCTCTTCTTAGTCGAAAGTGGTGTGCATGATTCACAAATCAAATTTAGGGAGAATATTTTCATAGGAATGAAACTATATTAGTCGGAACATGTTGATGTAACTACAGAGTCCAACCTTTTAATGTTTAGAGCAAATCCAAGAATATACACATACAACCTTGTTTAGTGCAGAGACTAGTTTATTAATACACTCTGGAAGGTATCATCTTTCAGTGCCTCTTTGTGATGGGGAGAGAGAGAAACAGGGCCAAATCATCGATAGAGAGTCTACCATCAAATGTATTAAGAAAAATCAGTACTTCCAGCAGTACACATACGGAAACTGTAGACCACAAAAGTCAGATTTTAAATGGCTAATACTAATGTCTGAAATGAGCTCAGTTCCTTATACTTTTTTTGCTTGAGATTTTGTAAATCCAGACTTTCTCTAGCTTTTCAGAAATAAGTTTTTTTCCATATAACTGTTGCATAGCTATAGCCACTTAAAAGTCTTGATTATTTTTTTTCTCAGCTGAATCTGCCTAAAAAAAGAATATTCTGAATTTCAATTTTGTAATTCACATGAACCCTTGGAACAGTGAAATCGCATAATTATCTTGTGACATTTTCATGGCTTTAGATGTAAAGGTCAAAATTCAAATGTGATGTTTGCGCTGCGTTTGGAAGCACATGAAATAAGCGCTCACCATTTTTAGGAGTCTGTTCTGTGGGAAGCTGGAAACTTGATAGCTTTATTTATTCATGAAAATGTGTCTATATAACTTTCTTCCACGATTACCTGTATTATTGTAAGTGCCCGTTTCTGGGAAAAGATAGCTAAACTTCTAAGAGGCCCTTTTGCTTCTTGATTATTTTTTTTTTTCCCTGCCTTGTCATGTTTTAATAACTGAGAACTCTGGCTTATTAACTGTACAAGGAATGCCAGCAACTTCAACTTTGGACTGGACTTCATTGCTCTGGTGCATTTCCTTCAAGAAGTTGTAAGATTTGGGAATGGGGCAGTAACAAATGTAGAATAAGGGAAAAGAGAAACGCAACATCTTAAACCACTGTAGCAAACTTTGCTAGCTGTCATCTGTAAGTGTTCTGAATTTTGTCTGTGTCCTGGTGGGTTTGGAGCTTCGGATGGGAACCAAGCACTGACTGGAGTGGCAGGGGAGTTGCCTAGAACAGCTGAAGCAGATGCCGTGCTCAGCTGACCGCCCTCCCCGTCTGCATGGATTGCCAGCCCCGTATGCGGGGCATCTGCACGTGGTCCTCGGTTAGTTTAACCTACATAGGAGCAGATGCATGTTCCATTCTGAGCCACCACAGTGGGACAGCACAGGCAGCTTGAGCAGTAACTGCTTCTGATGTACTCCTCCATGCACGTTTACTCTCATTAAACCTTTTTAAAATCAGAAAGATTGTTTGAAGTACATACTACATTGAGTGGATATTCTTTTTAAGTTCATAGTAAAGAAAGGAAATTTAAAAAAAAATCCCTTCCAAATTGTGAAGGTACTTAATATCTTAATAGTGTAAGTTATCTGAATGAGTTAAACCAATATAAGCATTTTTATGATAGTATAATTATATTTATGGGTTTGTTTTGCTACAACTTCAATTCTCCATACTTTTCAACAGTAGAGAAAATGGATATGTTTTCTATACATAGCTGTGGCAGTTTTGCTTTACTGTTTAAAAGGTTAACTAAGTACAGGGCAGACTGAAGGGCAGTTGTTTTCTTTTGTGCTTTTGTTAAATTTATTTACCCAATATTTTGTCAATAGCAGAAACTGAAGCAAATTGAAATGCATAAAGAGATTTATCAGGAAACTGCACTGTGAAATAAATTCTCTCTCAAGTCTCTTCTGTGTAGTGACCTGCAGACAATACTATGGGATACAGTGTGAAGTACATCAGGAAATGTTGGAGAAATACTGATTCACAATGTAAATTCTTTTTTTATTACTTTTTTAAATCTTGCTCATGTTCTGTTGTAGTTCGAGATCGGGTTCGGACAAAAATGGAACGTGATATCCTAGTAGAAGTTAACCACCCGTTCATTGTCAAGTTACATTATGGTGAGTTGCAGAAAAATTCATGTTTATATATTGTAAAAAACAGGTGCTTGTCAAGATAGTACCTAATAATTGCTTTGGAATTCAGAGAATCATAGAAAATTAGTGTCCTATCTAAATCCTGATAGTGCAAAGACTTGCTGTGTAGTAATTCTCATGCAAAGTAAGCACATGGATAACTTCATGCACAGTGTTATATCTTCATAGGAGTGAGAGTCTTGTAGCCCTTTGCTTTGTTAAAAAGCAGATATCTGTTTATGTTTAGCCATTCTTTTCCAAAACCTCTTATATTTTGTATATGTCATTCACTTTTTTTAATTATTTCTTATCCTTGCTTTATTTACTGTATAGAAAACCTATGCAATGGCGTTACCTCCAGTTGCATCAAAATTGGTGGGAATATGCCTTCTAACTTTAATAGTATGGACAGCCATAAAAAATTATTTGTGTGGAGTTGAGGAGGAAATCAGTTGTCTTTTTAACATGTCATGCAGAAAGTAAACTCGAAAAAGACAGCGAATAGATTCTGTTGTTCATTTTTTTTTTTTTCAGTTTATGTTTTTCTTTGAGGATCCAGTTTTCCTATAGTTCAAACCTCAGATCTCTATCAATCTCTGATGTGGCTTAATATACGTAGCTTTCACTAGTTTACTTATCACTCTTGCAAACTAGACCTCCTTGTTAAGCTGAGTTTCCAGAGGTTTCCGAATATGTGCATTAGTTGCTAATTTGCAAATCTAGGCTTTTTACTTCCAAAATCTGGAATGAAATGCTGACTAATCTAAGTGTAGTTTATTTTTTTTTAGAAATTCCATTGGTGACTTGCTTTGCTTTCACATGGCATAAGAGTTACTTGATCCATGATGGAGGAACTGTTACTTAATTCATTTAAATAATTTTTCCACAAAGGAGAAAGAAGAATAATTCATTTTGATAATGAAAATAAGGCTGAATTATTAGGTGTGTTATTCTTCTGATTAGGGGTAAAATTAGATGGTGTTTAATTTTTTTAATTGATCTTTTCAGCTTTTCAAACAGAAGGGAAGCTATATCTTATTTTGGATTTTCTCAGGGGAGGAGACTTGTTTACACGTTTATCCAAAGAGGTAAACTTTTAATTTGAAAATTGTCTATTGATAAAATTTTACTATAAATTGCCTATATTAAGAGAGTTTACTTTTTTTAAAATTCAGTTTTCATTAATAAAATTTTGACTGTCTTTTTATTTTTAACCAGCTAAGTTTTTTATTTCCTTGGATTTTTTTGCACAAAGTAGTCACTCTGTGAAAATGCTGTTGGTAATTTACATTGTTTCTGAAAAAAGACTTAGACAAGTAGTCTTTCTGTGCTGCTTTTCACACCTTGCAAAATTCTATTGCTACAATGTTTAAAGATGTGTCTCAGAGCATGGATTTATATAAAGTAGTTGTATTCAAATGATTTGTGTCTGGTTTTAATATCCAGGATTTAGTGTCAGATTTTTTTTTAACTTACATATGAACACAAAATTATTTATAAATATTAAAAAAGCAAGAATTGTATTCCACTTATTTTAGTAATTTTCCATGAACACTTTGCCTTTGTCATGCTGGGTGATATCTCTGGGTAGATATGTGAAATAACGACTTTGAAAGGTTTTATTACCTCAAGTTAATTTGATTATGACTCCAAAAATAAATGCAAACATTTCGTATATCAGAAATATTTTTTTGGCATTACTCGTGTGCAAAAACTTCCAACAAATATATAGTAGAATAGAAATGTAAATATATCCAATGTATATCTGGTAGCCAGAACTTGTACTTGTAGCTGCCTTCCTTTTTCCCTTGCTACGGAGTATCCGGAACAGTTGGGTCACCACTGCAAAGCTATATGGTTGTCAAGAGAAGAGTAGAATGCAATGCATTTTGTGTATAGATATATCGTAATTTCTGTGCAGACCACATAAATTATTACATTTAATTCATTGAAGCCATCTGTTTAAAGCTGCTTCTTTTAGTTTGTTTTACCACAGATAAGTAGAAAGTTATTAGTACTCTAAAATTGAGATACTTTTTTCTTAAAATCCATAGTTCTTTCTTGATTCCCAAGAAAGAATGTATGTTGCTTTCCTGCTGATGACTTTTTCATCTTGAGCCACTCAAATTTTAAGAGATTTAATGTGGCTTGATAAGAAATATTCATTACAGGTACCTGAATCTAAGCTAATTGTTCATAGCTGATGGAGTGAAATGGGCATGCTGGATGCAATTAATGTCATCCTCCTGTCAATTCATGTGATTTTAAAATGGATCAGATAAACTGCAGTCTAAAAGTTCCTGGTTTTTCCCCATTGACTAAAAAGGGAAAAATGATTAATTCAAAGCTAGATGTCTACGCTGCAGATGTTTAAGGTTAGGAGCTGAATTCCATGCAATGTTTTTAAAGAACATAGTGTGGGTGTATTATCATGCTCATGGGATCTTTCATTATTTGAACTTTTAAATGTTTCTTACAGAGATTTCCCTTATTGAATGTGCCTGTACTAAATATTGGCTCTTTCATAGAAGTAACATCAGTAACAACCTTTTGTACAAGCTTTGCTATCACTTTTTCCCTTTAAACTACCACAGAGAAAATATATAGTATTCTCCATTCTTAACTCTTGCTGAAAATAATATTCATCTGTGCTCCCCATTGCCGTTTTGTGGGTTTGTTGGGTTTTGTTTGTTGGTTTTTTTTTTCTCCCAGGTCCATATGCTCTATCTAAAGATGTTAGTCTTAAATTCTTAAAAAAAAAACCACAAAAAAAAACACAAAAACAAACAAACAAACAAAAAGACTCAGAGTAGTAACTAAGGTAGAATCAAGTCATGCAGGATTTTTTTTTTTATTTTTATCTTTTTCTAAATTCTCAGAAAAGCTTAATTGTAATGTTTTCTGTCAGTGGATCACAACAGTTGTTGATATAATTGGGACAGCATGTTCATTTAATTGAATCTGAACAGGGATTAGTTTATCTTCCTAACAGAAAATGTGGGATTGCTATCTGACATCTAACCTGTGCTTTTACATAGGCTATTTCCTTAGTTTACTCTTTGATCTACCTTTTCTGCAGTTACATCTTGGGCTGCATCTTGGGGTTTTTACCATCACTGTAACTTCTTTCCCATAGTACCTAGAGACAGTTTCCTCAAAAACGAGATGCATATGCTTTTCTTGTCTCTCTGGCTCTGTAGACAAAATTCAGGCATTTGGACTTCTTTAGTCCATTTGTTGTCTGGAAACGAAATGGTCACATCCAATAAAGAGGTGGTCATATTCTTTAAATGCTTCCCAAAATTTTTCAGTCCCACTGCAATGTGTCTATTCTCTTGAACAATCAGAAGCACGTAACCTCAGTTTTGCAGAAAGAATAATACGATATTGGCTTCAGAAGTTCTTTTTCAAGTATGTACTGTGAAATAGTATTGATGATAAAATCCTCATTGTTGTCTAACCAAGGAATTTTAATTTCTTGAGTTTTGTATGGAAATGAATTCAAGTATTATGAAGAACTCTTCTGCAAAACCACTCTTACCATTGTTTAGTTGGTACTGGTGTAAACTTTACTGATTTTTACATGTAAAATACATTGTTTTGCTCTTTCAGGTGATGTTCACAGAAGATGATGTTAAATTTTACCTGGCAGAATTAGCACTTGCTTTAGACCATCTACATAGTCTTGGAATAATATACCGGGACCTAAAACCAGAAAAGTAAGACTTCTCTGTGGCAAATGCAGTGTATTAATTTGATTTGTATAGCACTTCTACCTGTGCGCTTCTCTTTCCAGCTGTTATATTTCAGTAATTTACTCCATAAACTGAACAGGGAGGGAGGTAGGGGAAGCTTGTGGGCTATTTTAATTAAAAAGGTTGAATTTCATTTCCACTGGAACCTGAGTGTCTAGTTTCACAGTGATATGCCAAGTACTATAATCCATGTTACTTTAAGTAAAGAGCGTGCTGAAATATTCCTACTTTTCATTTTCTAGGTGTTTTAGTGTGTACAATGGAGAAGAGGTCTTATTGGCCTTTTGTTTTTGTTGTTATTATAGAATTTCTGCACCAGAGATAAACGTAGAACAAACGCATGATATAAAGTTACAGTTGAGTGTATCTTTGCATTTGAAAGCCTGACACCAAACATCTTTTCCAATGCTGATTTTTAAAACACACTGCAGTAAGAGCAGAATGGAGTTTAAATTTTAAAGTAAAATATGAAAATAGTAAGTCACAGGCTTTATTTAACATATCGACAATCACATAATTACACTGAAAACTTAAAATAAACTTGAAGTTACAATTCTGGTATGGTGTTGTGTCTCAATATGTTAGTCATCCATGCTTCATTCAAATGACTGAATTCTGTCTCCCGTTTATGTCTTTCCTCCAGTAATTTTTTTTAGTTTTAGAAGATGTAAAGAAGAAAATGTCAGTGCAATCATCTGGAACATTTGAACCTTTCAGATATAAATGTGTGCTGTAGTGTTACTTTCTACCCGAGGAGGAATCTAAGTGATGATATAACGCATGCATCTTCCTCAGTTGTGCTTAATCAGATAGCTAACATACTCTGCCTCATTGCAAGGAAATCTATAATAACTCTGAAGTCCTGATGTCCTTGGTGATCCCACTTCTCTGTTATGGCTATATGGAGAACATGAACAGTCTGTGTGAGATAACTCTCATGTAAAGTATTAATGGAAAAGAGCAAAAATGAGTAATAAGTATTACAGAAAATGGCTGTTATGGGGAACTTGCATTAGAATAGCTTGTTCTTCTGTGCATCTCCTGGAAAAAAGACACAAGTTCAAAAATGTTTAGCCCTGACAGATGAGAAGAAAAGGATTCATACTCAGATCAAAAACATGGAGCCTTTTGGCATGGGATTGCACTTACAAGTGAACAGGGAATGAATTATGTTTAGACTTTGAGAGCTTTCTGTTAAGTAATTCTGAATTGAGGAAAAATAAGCTTACCAAGTGGAAAAAGATCTTTAAAAAGCAAAGCAAGAGAACCTTAGTTATTTTGTTAACATTTACTTCCAAGAGGAAAAGAACAAAATAGTAATTGTCAGAAGACTAAATAGCTACTACTTCAAACATAGTATTTTTAAAAAAAAAGTGTCTGTACCTATTGAAAAGCCTTGGTTTTAAGCCTTGAGTTTATCTGATTGAAAAAAAAAAAAAACTGTCAAAGGTTGAAATTACTTGCAAGTTATGTATGAGATAGTAGTAACTCTTACGGGCTGTATGTATACTGTGGGGCTGTTTCCCACAATGGAAACTGCAAGGAGGAAAAGGGAAGGGTAGGGGAGATGGACAAGTAGTGTGTGCCTGGGTCATGTCTCATCCCCAGGATGAAATGCAGCTTCCCACAGGAGAAGCTGGAAGAACTAAGTCCACTGTGTAGGTGGTGTTACAGAGTCCAGTTCTTGAATATTTTGCATGCTTTGAATTGCGATTATATTCAGTGGTGGTTAAGGGTAGTTGGCATCTCAGAGAAGTGTGGCCTTTTTTGTGATTGAAATAAACAGGTGAAAGCAAAAGGCCTACTCTAAGTATAGGGCCCGTGGGTCCTGTCCTTTGGTACAATATGAGAATATTTATTACTTGATGTCATTTGAAGTGTTCAACACCCTTTGAAACGGTAATTACAAATGAGTATCCATTCTGTATTCATATGCAAACATACATTGTATTAACATGTCTTGCTAAGTTTAAGATAAATAGAACTATCTCTATGTTTAACAATTGTGATGACACATGCTGCAGATGACCAAAGCTGAAAGTTCAAGATAAATGCTACTACATACCATCCTGAATTTAACCAGATAGTTAAATAAAACTCTGATATGCTGATTATGTTTCATAATCTTTAAAAAGGAAGAATTGAAGGAAAAGAATGTGTAGTTTCAAAGTATCTCCTAATGATTTGTTTTCATGCATATTCAATTCTGCTGGTCTTTGTGTATGCTGTTCTGTTTATTCATAAATGTTGTCAGTATACTGTCTGAAACAACCATTAAAAGAGGTTTATTTTATTTTTTATTGTTTTTTAGCATCCTGCTTGATGAGGAAGGACATATCAAATTGACAGGTGAATAAAGGGAAATTGTAATACTTGGATCTTTTCTGTTCATAATAAAATCTTTGCATTTTCTTTTTTTTTTTTTGTAAAGAAATATGGTAAAGTAAATTTTAACTGGTGGGTAATTTTGCTGTGGAGCAAACAGTGTAATTAGTTTGAAATAAATGAAATATCTAAATATATTAAAAAGATATATGCTTTACAAGTATAACTGATGTTATGGACCTGTGATAATGCAATGCAGGGACGGGAGGAGAATTCTGTAATTCCCATATATGTATTTGGGTATACATACGAATTATATAAGCACCACATTTCACATTATGGTGAAAGTATAAACCATGAGTGATTTTAAAAAAATTAATAAACCACAACAAAACACCCATTTAGAACTATTCTTTTTTTCTTTCAGATTTTGGCTTAAGTAAGGAGTCAATTGATCATGAAAAAAAAGCCTACTCTTTCTGTGGAACAGTGGAATATATGGCACCAGAAGTCGTTAATAGACGAGGCCATACACAGAGTGCAGACTGGTGGTCTTTTGGTGTTTTAATGGTAGGTTTCTGGTAAATGTAAATAGTAGCAAAACTATGCTTTGCAAGGTTTGGTGAAACAAATCAAACATTAAACTGTAAGGTGAGCTTTAAATGAATTTTCACTACTAAAAAAGCTTAAATTATATGAAATTAATGACAATACCTCAGAGTTTGGATCAAGAACATGGACTAGGTTTCATATCAATGCCAACAATATGCCATATTTTTGTTATTGTTGAATTGAAATATTATGCATCTATTGTAGTTTGAATGTTATGGAAACTCATAGGAATACTACAGTAGACAGGAAAAATAATGACTCTTCTAAGGTGGGGAAGAAATTTAGATCTAAATCTTAAATTTTAATTTATTCTTAAGTGGAAAAAAATGAGGGATAACTTTCTAGTTAGTCTCCAGTGTAATTACAACTTAGTGGAATAATGACAGCTGTTGCTCTTGCCCATCAAAATCTAAATGACACTGAGCTGATATGGGATATAGTTGCTCAGTTGCTTATGGTGTTTCTGCAAAGAGTTGACTTCTGTGAAGTTGCAGGGTCAGTGGAAATAATGTGTGTATCAATATGGCTTCGGAAAAGAAAAATAGATCATGTTTGGTATTTTAGGAACACTGAATGGCTTTTAATATTTATAATCTTTGTGTGCATTTTGACATGAAGATTAAATAATTGTATTTTTTTAAAGGAAGTGTTTTTGTTTCTTACTGCTTCTGCTACATATGACTGTAACAGTACAACTAACGTGTGTGCTTTGTAGTACGAGAAAGACTCGTGTCTGAAAATAAGTCATCCTATCACCTTTTAATCATCTAGAATGCTGTTGTGATCTGAAAACTGACTATGTAAAAGTAGCACCTGATAACTAAACTCTCTCCAGACAGACAAGGACAAACACACAGCCCCCCTCACAACTGCACATTTTATCAGTAAGAACACAGTCAATTAAATGTTAATTACAGTGTAGTTGCAGAATATTTGTAGGTGACAACGCAAACATAGTTAAACTTCAGCTTTACTTTATAAAGCTGGAAAACATAATTTTATGCCTATAAAGTGCATATGTTAAAACTGAAAATTGCTGAAAGATGTTGGATGTGACTGGTGTAGCTTTCACATTCTAAGTGCACTGCATTTTAAATGCTCTGGCTTCTACTTTGAATACAAAAATAAAAACTTAAAAAGAGAATTATCTAAATTAGTATATGAAATACAGTGCCGATCTCTAAGACATATTTTTGTTGTTTGCATTTCTAGTTTGCACAGTAATTTTCCTAGAAAATCTGTATGTATCCACTCTTAAATCATTCTTAGTAAGAATCAATAAGAAGGACATGGACCTGTTGGAGCGTGTCCAGAGGAGGGCCACGAGGATGATCCGAGGGCTGGAGCACCTCTCCTATGAGGAGAGGCTGAAGGAGTTGGGGCTGTTCAGCCTGGAGAAGAGAAGGCTCCGGGGAGATCTTATTGCGGCCTTTCAGTACCTAAAGGGGGCCTACAGGAAAGCTGGGGAAGGACTTTTTACTAGGGCATGTAGTGACAGGACAAGGGGGAATGGCTTCAAACTGGAAGAGGGCAGGTTTAGATTGAACATTAGGAAGAAGTTTTTCACTTTGAGGGTGGTGAGGCACTGGAACAGGTTGCCCAGAGAGGTTGTTGAGGCCCCATCCCTGGAGGTGTTCAAGGCCAGGCTGGACGTGGCCTTGGGCAATCTGGTCTAGTGGGAGGTGTCCCTGCCTATGGCAGGGGGGTTGGAACTCGATGATCTTCAAGGTCCTTTCCAACCTAAACCATTCTATGATTCTATGATTCTATGATCTGTTGGTTGAGAATTCAAGTGGTTGGTGGTGTGATATGAGTACACAATATCTAGATGGAACAGAAATTATAGAAAAGGAGATTAGAAAGATATCTCAACAAATCATTTGGCCACTTTTCTCCTGCTGCTAGACACTTAAGTATGTTTAAACCATGCTTGAGAAGCATATTCCAATTTGTCCTTTCAAACAGTGATTGTTTTAAGGGATCTGAAAACATTGGTTTAAAGTTTTCAGAAGCATTATGTATTTGAGGTACTCTCCTGCTGAAATAAAAATGATAACTAGGGAATGCCTATGTTGGCTTATTCTTAAAGTACTATTGACCTATTGATGTTGGAATATAGTAGGTTTTGGGGAGGACAAAAAACACGCATGCTGAGTGCCTACAAGTGTGTATGCTTGTGACAAATACGAGCTTGCTAAAGAAGCTTTTTATTTCAAGCAAGTGTAAGCAAAACATGCGGCACTACAAATTTACCTTTAAAAAATTTTTTTGCAAGTGCAGTTTGTGAAGATCATTCTAAAGTATAAACAAACAAAAGGTGAATTTTTTTATAGTTTTGGCTTATGCCTCTAACATCTTCCTGACAGTTGTCTTAAGAAGTGTTGAAGTTAGAAGTGGGGTATTTTCATGTTGGCATTATATCAGATTTAAAATTTTAAATGTAAGTATATATGTAAAAAAGAGTATTTAGAGTAAAAAGTATTTAGCAGTAGTGAAGAGTTTATAGCAGAGGGTAGTAAAAAATTTAAAATTTTATTTTAATAAAAAGGGGTTTTAAAGAATGCCGTTAGCGCAACTTCATGCTCTTATTGTAGGTCTAAGAATACTACCATCACACATTATTCACTCCAGTTATCCATGTACATTTTTAATGCTTAGAAGCCTGAATGTTTGGGTCATACCAGAAAAGAGAGGAATAGAGGATCCTTGTGTTCAGGATGACTTAAGTTTGCATAAGCTGTTCAGAGGGTTCCTTATATAATTATTTTAATTTTGAAGGCTTTAAGTATATACCATAAAATTTCATTAAACTAAATTGTTTTGCAATTCCTAAACCAAAAATCTGCCTCAGTGTGTTGGCTGCAGTGACTGCTGCCAGACTGCTTTCAGTACCTCACTTAGATCTGATATCCCTGCAGCATACTACAGCTCAACAGAAGTGCCTTTATATTTATCTATTTTTACTCAGTCACTTTCAGAACAAATCAGTATTTTAACAGTGTCTGTTGCCTACTATCAGGCACTGTAGAATGTGCATGCACGTACTGTGTAGCTCTTACGTGTTCCTTCAGGCTTTATTTCTGCTGTATGCATACAGTAACCACTCTTCATCATGCATGTCTTTGTCAATCAACTAACCTTTTTCCCCTTTCTGATGAAGGCTATGTACAAGCCAATTTTAAAAATTTTGACCTTTTTTACTATCTCTGCATGAGGAGAAATCGTCACTAACTTTTGAAAGCAGAATCTTTTTCCCTACCCCCTACCCTTTTGAAAACTAAAATAGAGTTTTATAGATCAAGTCTTCCAAGAATAAACTTTTTAGGCGGACCTGGAATACAGAATGTTATAGTCTAGTCTAAATTGCTCAGGTAAAAGCATGCAAAGCAAGGTATCAATATAGGAAAATATTTTGCAGCTTTAAAAATGGCAAAGGCTGCTCAATGTTCATAGTAATTTAGATTGTACAATAAGAAGTTGTTTTGCACAGACTTGGTTGTTAACATGCATGAATTTTGGAAGGTTAAGATGCTAAGTAGTTTTGTCAAAAATTAGATTTTGTCCAGGTAATGTAATTGATGAAAGTTTTACTCTATACAGTTTGAAATGCTCACTGGTACTCTACCTTTCCAAGGGAAAGACAGAAAAGAAACCATGACTATGATTCTCAAGTGAGTACACTCTTATTTATATATCTCATCAGGTATTCTACAGGAATGCCCTCCGGGCTGCAATATCTAATTTCTACTCTTCCCTCATTTCCAAAGGTACTTGTAAATCCTCACTCCCTATTCCATACTATTAATTCCCTTTGCCGCCTATCTAATTTGCCTTTCTATTCCTCCCCCACACCAGGTACAAAGAATTTCATAGCAGCTCCTTAATCTGTAATAATAACTTCTCCAACCATATGATCTTTCCCATCTTATTTCCATAATATTTTTAACTCTTATCCTTTTTGATAACCTGTGCATCTTTCCTTGTTGTTTTTTTGGTTTAGTGTTTTGGTTTTTTTTTTTCTGAGAAAGTATTTTCTCTCTGTATCCTTCTCTCTCTCACCAGCTCCTTACCCCACTTCTTTATATTACCGGTGCTGCCAACAACTTGCTTCCGGGATACTTCCCCTATTTGCTAAAGTGCATCCTCCCTTATCCTCCCTCCTATGACTTGCCCAAGCTCCAATTTTCCCCTTTGCTATTTCCAGTATAGATTTTGCATTAGCTATGTTGTGGAAAATGCTTTCCTTCATGCAATTAACATTTTTGGTTTTGCTAATGAAGGCCTGCTTTTTTTTTTTTCTTGCTGATTCCCCCATATATTCTCTGAAGTAATACAACCTGTGACATCATTGTCCCACTTTTGGGACTGTAGCCTAATGCTGTGCAAACAATTCTGTTTCCTCATGTCATAGTTTCACCTCTCTGTTTCCAGCCACTTTTTACTAATACCATTTTTTTTCTGTGGAAGCTCATAAGACCATTTTAGCTACCTCATATGTTTTCTATTTCATTGTTTATCATTATTCTTAGTCCTGTTACCACTTGTCTACTGATATATCAAAGCCAGCATTTCTTTTGCACCAACAACCTGTTTTGAAAAGTAAATATATGAAATTCTTTCATATTTTTTCTAAGTAATTAGAAGGTGAAAACTGCTAGAAGACATAAACTCATTCTTTTTCTTGCTTTTGCTTTCATAATGCATACATGTTACGTTATTTTTTGCCCTTGTTTTTCTTCCTCATCTTATATTTGCAAATGTATTTAGTGGTGCTAATTTCTTCTGCTGCCTCAACACCATGCCAATTCAAATCTTCACGTTGTGATTATTGAATGTCTTTAACTGAAAGGTTCTATCTGTTCACAGCAAGTGTAAACTCCTTCTGACCACCTCCTATTTACAAGAAGCTAGTCTGACATAGTTCTGCTGCACTCTCACTTATTTCAGGAGCCATGCATTTTTTCCATCCATGTCTCACAAGTCACATCTTTCTCTTCTTTTTTCTGCCTGCATGTGACTCCACTCTGTTCCTCAGCAGTCTTTCCACTGTTGCTACAAAAATCTTCCGTATTTAGCTGCCATGTAGAATACCCTCCTTGACGTTCATAACTACTTCCAGATTTCATCTGAGCATGTGTCTCTAATTCCCTTTCCAACTTCTTTCTTTTCTCACCTTCTAGTTGTTGTAATTGTTACTAGTTTGAGAGCTGCACAAAAAATGTGGTATGAAGTAAAGAAATTTTACCTCTGTTTTAATGTTCTGTGGACTTGTGATTATTACATACATATAAATTTATTTTGCTGTTGGTAATATGAACAGCTGAAAAACAGAAGATATTTTAAAGTCTTTTCTGATAAGTTCACATTTTTTGTCTGGCCCCATAAGAATGACAGTATGTTTTCTTTTTATTTTCTGTATACTAGTAAATATACTATATTTCTCAAATTTTTCATAAAACTGTTTAAAATGGACAGGTGTGCATATGAATATTTTCATAATGTATTATTTAAGAAATATTACTTTTCTTACCTTCTGTTCCTGAAAATCCACAGAAAATGTATTCTTCTTACAACACATGTTTTCCTGGGGTCTTTATTTCTCACATTACCAAGACAAGTTTTTTGTTTATTTTTGTGTTTTACCTAAAACTGAGAAACTCTGCAATTTGAAGAAATCATAGTTTGCAGCAATAACATTAACTTTTTAAAGCATCTTTTCTCCTTTACTGAAGAGGTATGCCTTTGTCTTTGTCCATCAGGAATGTCAGAAAAAAATTGCTGTCACTCATGTAGTTGTGTAACCTAGGACCTCTGAGGACCTGGTGATTCCCTTTTCTTCTGCTGTCGCACGTGGCCGGTAAAGGATTTTGTGAAAGGTGCTCCTTCATGATGGAAAGGGAGCAACGACAGTTTTAATCCTTGTGGTTTGCATAAGGGCCTCCAGTTCACTCCACTGTGGACTGCAATTTCTTCTACATATTCTGTTTCTTTTCATTGAGTCAATTCTCCATAAGATTAATTGCAGTTATGTTTTTGGCTGGTTTTAGATTTTTCTAAGCAGTTGACCTCTCATACTGAACCTCCAGGGCTGCATCCTACTGTTGGAGCTGGTTTGGATTATAATAGGACAAAGATTTCCACCCACTCCAGCAGAGTCCTATCATATTTAGTTGTCTGTTCTTTGTCCTTCAATAACATTGTAAATGATACCATTGTGCTTCTGCAGACAATGTGTTCCTCGCTTCCTCCTTACTGTAGCTCTCTGATACTTTGCTGGGAGCAGAAATGACATCAAGTAAACGTGCGATGAAATCACTGCATATAAAGTGCATGAGTAAGAATTCAGCTGCTTGTGGTGCATGGCAGTCTGGGAAGCATTGGATGGCCTACTGCCTGCTCTTCTGCTCAGTTGGTGGTCTTGATCTGCCTGTAGCATGTTATTGAAGAGCGCAAAGAAGGAAAAGTTTTTCAGATTCCACCCCCCCCAACTTCTTTAATGCAGAAAGGAATGGAAAATTTAGTAAATTCAAGTTTTAAAGTAATGAATAGTGAATCAATGGCAATGTGTATGCACTTGCTGAAGTGACAGGGGGTGGACATCTACAAATAGCTGGAACACAAGGCAAAACACATCTTGTGCTTGAAACAGAGAAAGCCTGTGTCATGGATCGTTACAGAAAAATACAAGCTACAGGTTGAACAAAAGATGGAAAGGAGGGAATTACATCCATCCTAACCATTATCATGGCCATAAGAAAAAGTGAGACCTAATAACATGGAGACTCAACATTAAATGGGGAGGAGAAAAATATGGTGAAGATTACAAAACGTAATTAAATGACAGAACTACAAAAACTTAATTCTAAAAATTCAAGACTGGCAAGTTGGAAAGTAGTATTTGAAACAGATAGAGGGGAGAGCAGAAAGAAAGAAGGAAAGGAGTGATCTTTTTCTCTCTTTTTTTTTTTTTTTTTTTTTTTCCCCCCTATTTTTCTATTTTTTTTTTTTTTTTTTTTTTTTTTTTTTTTTTTTTCTTTGTTTTTCTGTTTTTTTTTTTTTTTTTTTTTTTTTTACCCCCTAATCTTGCAAGATCTGTCCTACGTTAATTCAATTTCTGTCTTCTAGCTTAGGTTTCCTGTTGTTTTGCTTGGGTGTTCTTGGTGTATGTCACACTGTGGTAGTTTTCTTACCCCTTCTAAAATGTCTTTTATTGTTGGAATGGATTTGCTTGTTTGATGTCATTTAGTAATAACTGAACTCAAAAGTGGATCAAAATGTATTACAAAAATTTACAAGTTCCTAAACTGTTACCCAATAAGTATTCTTTTCTGTGTTTTTTACCACCTCTTCCTCTACTTCAGTTCATGAGTCATTACTGAAAATGTTATGCTACTCAAAACAGGAGGAAAAAAAAAAAGAAATTACACATTTACATGACTGACAGCACTTTTGCTCTGTTTCTGATGTCTGAAGGCAATTTCTCTGTGATGCTATTTTGTTTGATATGGATTTGTTGAATGACCAAGGACAGGGGGAACGCAGAGTTAGTTCTTCCCTAAATATGTTTGTATGCTATTAATTATTTTTGTTCTATAGGGCCAAACTTGGCATGCCCCAGTTCTTGAGTCCTGAAGCACAGAGTCTTCTGCGAATGCTCTTCAAAAGAAACCCAGCAAACAGATTAGGTAAAGTGTTTAGCAGAATATTTTAAATTTTATCACAATATTGATAACATCAATGCTCATTAAACTGACTAAATAAGTTTACAGTTTCTTGTGTAAAATAGTCTTTGAAGTAAGAACATAGTTTGCCTGTTTGCTCTTCTAATGATCAACAAAATATTATCATTTCTGCTACTCATATGTCTAGAATTAATGCAGAAGAAATAAGAAATTTTTCTAGTCATTCTTTTGACCAAGAAGAAAATAATTCACAGACATTTTTCTTCCTTATAAAAGGTGCAGGTCCAGATGGAGTTGAAGAAATTAAGAGGCATGCATTCTTTTCCAAAATAGATTGGAATGTGAGTATCTAATTCAAAATTAATTCAGTAAATTTCTTAGTTACATGTTTGGTGGTGTCATATAACTTTTTAATTCACTCTGGGTTATGCCTTCTCCTCAGAAATTGTACAGGCGAGAAATTCATCCCCCTTTCAAACCTGCAACTGGCAGACCTGAAGATACTTTTTATTTTGACCCTGAGTTTACAGCAAAAACTCCAAAAGGTAAAAAGAGAAGAATTAAGCAATTTACATATTCAAAAATTAGAAACCTTGTTCCTGTTGAGCTTATGTAAAGTGTCTTGTTCTTCCAGGTGTTACTAGGCTAAATGAATGCTCACAGACAAGTATTCCATAGTTCGTAAAAGTTTTTGTGGTCTTTGGCATAAATATATCACCGGGGACGACCGAGTTGTCCTGTGTTAAAAATAAAGTAATCTTCAGCAACAAAACATATACATAAGTTCAATTGTACTTATCTAAGTAATCTATTTTTTTTTAGTTCAAAAAAATTATCCATGTTTGTGTCTCTTAAAAGGCTATATTCTATGGCTTCATTTTATTCATGATGGTGACTATGTACTATGTATATGTAGAAACTTATACACCCCAGACTTTGGGTGCCAAAGTTGCTGTTTCAGTGCAGTCTGTCTCTGCATAGTTTTACACTGTTCCATTAAAAATATAATAACATTTTTGTCTTTACAAATGTAGGGTGTTACCAAAATTTGAGTGCTATACATAGATATTTTCTGCAAAGTACTGGGTTTTGTATAATAAAATAGTCTGACAGTAATATGATCTTTGTAATCATTGATTATCAGTTGTGTTTCTGGATGGTGTATGCAAAATAATTCAGTAATTATTTGAATTTTGGTCCTCAGAGAAACTGAAATTTGCAGAAAATGTTTGTGTAGGTTATGGAATAAAGCTGTAGTTTATTTACTCTTCCGAGTAGACGTAATCTCATCTCTACATTTTAAAAACTCTGCTTGTAAGTAGATGATGTGTTTTTCAGATTCGCCTGGTATCCCACCTAGTGCTAATGCACATCAACTTTTTCGGGGATTTAGTTTTGTAGCTATTGCATCAGATGATGAAAGCCAAGCAATGCAGACAGTTGGAGTGCATTCAATTGTTCAGGTGAGTACATCTGCTTTAAAAAAAAAACCCCAAACCTCACTAAAGCAGTATTGCTGTCTTTTGGTGCAGGGGTAGTTTCCTTCATCACAGAATGAAGTACCATGACAAATTCATTATCAGCTTTATACAAGAAAAGTAAAGACCAGATTATCTTATCCAAACAAAACCTCTGGAGGTGTAGGACCTGTTTACAGGTGTGAATAGGCTTCAACCCTTAGATGAAAACATCATACCATCTGTACTGTAATGACTCTTTAATATCAAGCCATAATTACAAGGTGGAGGGGAATAACAAACATCTTGCTCTTCTTTCCCTATGCATGAAAATATTGGTTGGTTCCTACGGTGCACTAATAGGCACTGGAGTACAAATGTGAATTGTATCTGGATGTTTTGGACTGGTGTGTGTTATGGAACCCCTGACCCAGGACATATTCCATCCCTCCTGAACCACTTTAAGTTAATGTGCTAATCTGTGATATTTTGTAACTAATTTCAGTGTATGCATTTCAATGCAATGTTACAGTATGCACACAAGCTTTGGCTTCTTAGCAGTATTAGAATTACTCCAGTACAGTCTCCCTTATTAATGTGAGGTTGTCACTTTTGATAGCCGAATTAGGTTGCTATTCTTATTATTCTATTACTGTCAGGACTCCTCATTTTTGGTAAACAAAGCTTTGCTTAGGTGCAATTTTTGTGTAAGACAAGAAACGTGGACCTCATGGTAGAATGGGGGAGAGACATGCCTTCCCTCCTTATGAGGCTGAGATCATCCTAAAAGCATGCTTCAGCACTGGAGAGTTTGCAAACAGTGGGGAAAAAGGCAAATGCACGTACAGGAAAGAAAACTGGAAAACTTCTGCAAAAATTGTATTTCTTCCTCCTCTTTCTGCTTTTAATAATTCTAATTACTGAGGTAATTAGAAAACCAACTGGTGATTTAAGTTGTGTTGAAACCTTCTTATTGGTGTATAGGTAGGAATAAAAAGGTACACTGTATGATTTGGTTTGTTTATATTTTCACTGCAAGAATATTTGCAAATGTCTGAGAAAATTTTTAAAAAACAGTTTATTCAGAACATGAACAGCTCTTGTATTTCTTTAATCCTCTTACATCTAGAATAGTTATAATATGCTTGTTTGTACACATTACCTGTTTCATGTATAATAACCACTCTTTTCAGTGGTTCCCAATGACAGGACGAGGGGCAATGGGCACAAGTTGGAACAAAGGAAGTTCCGTTCAAATATACGGAAAAACTTCTTTACGGTTCGGGTGACAGAGCAGTGGCACAGGCTGCCCAGGGAGGTTGTGGAGTCCCCTTCTCTGGAGATTTTCAAGACCCGCCTGGATGCAGTCCTGAGTAATGTGCTCTAGGCAATCCTGCTTTGGCAGGGGAGTTGGACTAGATGATCTCTAGAGGTCCCTTCCAACTCTGAAAATTCCGTGATTCCGTGATAATAAAATGTTAAATTTCAAGGGGGGTTAGATCCTTTCTTTATTCTAAAGAAGCTGTCTGATTTGGTATATAGGTCAGAATGACTGCTGATCCTGAAGTCTTGCTAAGTTTCTACAAGCTTTTCTCTGCTCCTTCTTTCCCACACAGTTTTGTGGATGAAATTCTTTCTCTTTGTATATGGTTTCCTTCTCTTATAAAGTCTGTTTCTCTGCTGCCTTTCCTCTGTGCCCCTCAACCGCTTCCTCACTCCTATTTCCTCTTTTCTGTGCTGCAGGATACCCAGATGGTTTCCTGCAAATGCTTTGCATCCTTTGCACAAACTCCTTATACTAGAACACCATTTCCTCCCCTTACAAGAGTGAACACTTGTCCTTCTTTCAGCCTTTTATTTCTGTGAAAGGATTTTTGACTGCCATTCCATGGAATTTCCAGTTAATCTGATTCTCTTCAGTATGTGTGAATTTTCCAGCTGGCATTCATCTATTTGGATAATAGAAACAGTGATGCTATTTTACCATTATTTTATCATGTCTTCCAATCTTCTTTCTTTTGGAGATTGTGTCTTTAATAAATCAGTAACCAGAAACATCATGTTGTCAGTTTCTAAAATACAGTGTGCATTATTTACAATGTGTCTAATATATAATTCATCTCATACTAATATCAAACGGAAGGTAGTGGCTGTTTGGACCGCTTTGACCTAGTACAGCCATCAGTTTAAAATTTGAAGCAAATCACTAGGAATTCAAAAACTTACTCTTAATATAAAAGTCAGTTATATATTTAGAATATTCATTAATTGATAATGTTATTTTGGTAGCAGTTGCACAGGAACAGCATTCAGTTTACTGATGGATATGAAGTAAAGGAAGATATCGGAGTTGGGTCTTACTCTATCTGCAAGAGATGTATTCATAAAGCTTCAAACATGGAATATGCTGTAAAGGTAATTACTTTGTTATAAAACACACCAATTCTTTTCAGGTTTCAGCATTATAGACATTGGGCATAATTAATTTATTTGCCATAAAGAACATAGCAAATTAAGATAATTTTTTAGTATTAAAATATTTTAGATGCAAATGTGAATTATACTAATCAACCAAATAGAATATTTACTGGCAGATATTTATATAGAATTGCTATGGGTTTTGTTATCTATATGCTGGTTTGGGTGGTGAGTCTTTGAAACACCTATGTAATTACAGTAAAACTGATGAGAGTTACATGACAGAGTCTAGAAGGAAATGTACAATGAAAAGCTTACATGACTTTCCATCATTTTTTTTTTTAATGCTATTGATTACTTTTATGTAAACATAGTTATATATGGGGGTTTTGCTTCCAAAGTAGATTCATAAATTGTCAGATAGCTAGGAGTTCATAACAATGCTTAAGTCTGGTATACCTTCCAGAATAAACTTCAACTCTCTGTCTTTGCTTGCTGGTTTTTAACACGGTTTCTAATGTTGGTTTTATGTTACTCTGTTGGGCTTTCTAGCACTTTTTTGAAGGCATTAAATTCTTAGTTGAAATCAGTAGATTTCCCAGGAATTATAAGTTTATCCTTTTGTCTTCTTGTATAACACCGTGGAGCTGAATGGTTACTATGAAAGCAGGAATATAAATTAGCAAACTTGAAAAGCAAAAAAAAAAAAAAAATTTAAATCCTGTACTGTGAGGCGGTTCTCTGTTTTAATTGTTTAACAGTTTACTACTCAAATATGGAAAATCCAAAGATAAACTGTATTTCGCTGCATCCTTGTACACAGATTGTCTACTAGAAACCCTCCAATTTCAATTTGGTAGTTACATACTTGTCATTATTCTGGTTCTGGCCAGGAACAGATTTGAATTCTGTGCTTGCAATTTGAAATAATTTCTTGAAACTGGAAGAAAGTACTTTCGTAGCTCTTAATTCTATAAGCCATAACATTTATTGTGAGGATTGCCTCGCTTTTCTGCTGCCTCTGCAGTGGCTTTTTTTCCTCAAAGAATCATGAAAAAATGAATAAAGTGATCAGTGTCCAATGTGTCAAGATGGTGCTGGTAGCAGTAAGGGCTTAGGATGTCAAGAGGAAGAAGGGGTAAGACAGAGATGGAGAAGACATTAGAGGAAATTCTGCAGTTCAGAAGGAGAGAAAAAAAGGAAAAGAATAAGAATACGTTTTAAGTAGGACAAAATAATGTTTTGCTTGTTTGCACAGGGAGAACTTAAGAGCCTGATAGCAAGCCTTCAGAGATTCAAGTGAACTTTCATAATAGAAGGCTAGTCTGAATTAACTCAGAGAAATTTTTCCTTTTTCTTATTTTTGATTCCCTTACTTGCCTGCTTTGTCTTTTGCTGCCCTAAATATTTGTTTGAGATTAGCTTTGTGAGAATCAGTTCATTAGCATCGTCAAACCAGTATCTCATGTCAAATTGGGAACTGCTATTTTATTAAATGGTAGGTGACTGAAGCCTTATCTACTAAATAGCCTTGCATTATTTATCACAGCCTGAGGGATCAAATCACTTCTGCGAAATTGTTTTCAATTGAGAGACTTTTCCATGGTTTTCCTACTTTTTTGCTTTGCCTTGTGGTTCCAATTTAACAAACTTTGTTTTGCTTCTAATCCATGCCCTTTACCAATAACAATAAATATTGCCTATCTGTTTATGCTAGTAAGCACACCAAAGTGTTATACTGTATAATATTCACAAGAAGAATTAAGCCTATGTGTCTATTTGCTCTTATAGATCATTGACAAGAGTAAAAGAGATCCAACAGAGGAGATTGAAATCCTACTGCGCTATGGACAGCATCCAAATATTATTACCCTAAAAGATGTAAGTAGTGTGTCAGAGATGTCTTTGAGTGTATTATAATTACATATGACTTTCTAATTTGAGAGACAACAAACTGTATGTTTTAGATTTATGTTACTGTTTTTCAGTATTTAAAAATAAAACAATATCCTAATGCAATTTATTCAACAATATCAATTTTTTTACTGGGGTGTCTCATTGTGATCTTTTAAAGATGTTCATATTTTGGTACAACATAATCCTAAGCAGTCAAATAATTCATCCTTCATAAGTCCTAGCACAGGAATAATTCATTTAACATTGGCTATATTTTTAAAGGAACAGGTGAGATTCTTGGTTGCTGAGGTAACTTCTAATCTACTTTTCTTGACATTAGTCAAAAGCAATTTTGAAGTGCATTATGACATAACTGAGAACTCGCTGTTTGAGATAGCAAAGTAATTTTCATGGATAGTAATGAGTGTTACTCAGTAGCGGACAAAATGTTTTCATATCCCTGGTCATCACTTTTCTTTACCTAGTATTGTTATTATTGTTATCTGGTCTTTGTATGGAAGATTATCTAGCTTTTTTTTTTCTTGTATTATTTGCTCTGACCATGGAAACACTTTGACCATGAAAAGCAATGAGTAACCTAAGTTGGGAGGTAGAGGCTTTTCATAGTGTACAGTAGATTCTGATGATATAACAGAAAAAGAAAATTGGCTTGCTTTCCTTGATTATGCATTAAAGAGGATTAAAAATTAAAAAGGCATATGCTTAATGATTGACTTAGTCTTCAGGAAAGTATTTCGGTCCCCAAAACCAAACCTCAAGCAAAACAGCTAACCATTTACAGGAAGCTGAGCTCAGCTGAAGAGAGATTCTCAGACATTTTGAAGTCATTAAAACAGTGGCTGGTAAATATTGTGGAGATGAGTACTAGAGAACTCAAAGTGAAGACAGATTATAGTAGAAGATGACCTTAATATCATGTAGTTTGGCCCTTTCTTGGGAGGACAAAATAAGTCAGATATACAAGGGAGCCCACCACGGACCTTACCTACCATAGTTACAATCCCACTTTCTGTTTGTTCTGCTTTATGTGGTTGGACAATAAAGCTACCTGAAAGCAACTGTGCTTTGCTAGCACAGAACCTGAATCAGCATTTAGGTTGCTTTTAGTGCTGCATGCTAGGTTTATGTGTTACTTTGATTCATAACGGAGGTGGTGTTATTTAAGCAGGAAGACAAACATAAGGAATGTGAGTACTTACCTGAGCTTAAGCATTACGAATTTTTTTCACTGAGAGCAGAGAAATGCAGGCAGCCTTGAAAAGTTGCCATGTATGCTTAATCATTCTACTTTGTAATTAAATGTTCATCATCACCAGTCGTCTTCCAGTAGGAGCCATCCTTCATTCACACCAACAGTAATATACACGTAACAAAAGGAGACAACCAAAAAAAAAAAAAAAGCCTTAAGTCCACAGAGGAAGAGAAGACAGTAAGCTGTAATTCTCATTTATTTCTACTTCAGATCAGTTCCTCAAGCCCACTTTATGGAAGTATGTCCAGTGTAAGGAAAGAGGAATAGGACTCATGTATTAAAAACATGTATAATGTCTACTACTGTAAAAACTTAACATTAAGTTTTCATTGTCATAATATAGATGCATGGGGCGGATTGCTTGCATATCCCACAACATAGCGGTGTACTATTACAGCTTTCAGAGGAAAGAATAAGGAGTACTTGGCCTTCAGGCCTCAAGCTCATCAAGAGCACCATGTGTTGTTATACCTATAAAACTCAATGTGGATTTGACTCCATTTTTCATTCAGTTCCACACCAACATTTAAATGTTTCTATTTCGAAATGCCAAAATAAAATGTTTCAGCATTAAGTGAATGTCTTTGAAAATTACTGTTCTGCAAGAAGTAATTTCTTTCTTTTCTTGTATTTCAAGAATAAATGCAGTAATATTTGAATTTATCATAGGATGGAAATTTTCATTCTTTCTCAGCCTTTTTATGTAATTTAATTCTGAAGGTGTTTGGATTGAAACAATAGATATTCAAAACACCAAATTCTTTCTGCAATGCACAGTCCTCTGGGGCTTTTCCTTCTGATTGTTATCAGTGGTATTTTTCAGTTACACAGTATATAAACAAAAGAAAGAGCTATATTGTGCTAAATCAGATGTCCTTCTTATCCAATATCCTGCCTCTGACAGTGGCCATTAGTGGATGCCTAGGAAACCATGTAAGAACGGAGGAAGCACACAGCTTCCAACAAACCATTACCTTGAAACTTCCTGTGCCAGACCATTATATATATTTTACCCTTTTTTACCTATTAGCTACTGTTCTATAACAGAACTTTTGTCCTGTTTTGAGTTATTTAAAGCATTGGCTGAAGAATCTTTTCAGAAGCATTTTAGAAACCTGAATACAGTATATCCAGTGTCCCAGTCCAAGTGCTTATTTATGAGTTCAAAAAAACTCCTAATATGTATGTGAAATCTTATTTCGCTTTGCAAAAAAGGTGTTCTATTTCTCCATTACATTATATTTTGTTCATGTGTCTACATCTGTTTATCAATATAGTTTCTTCCAGTTTGCTTGGTAGAGAAGACATCCTGACTGATCTATGGCATGTGCCAGGAGTTCATTTTAAAAACTAGCGTCACATTTATGATCTGAGTGTAATGCTGTGCACCTAATTGGGAAGAAAACTTCAACAGTATTTATTCAGTACAAACAATTAAATTGATAGTACCATTAGATAAATCCAGGCGAGATGGATGGTTTGTTTGGGGTGGATTTTTTTTTTTGGCAGGCAGACAGGACCATCGAGGAGTAGCAGATAAAATAGTAACCAAATGCAAATTTTGCTTGAATGCTCCCTGCAGTACTAAGATATGTGTGCTTTGTCATGTCAAATGAAATAAGCTTATTTCTTCATGTTATACCAGGATTAGAGGGAGCATGCCTATTAAAAAAAAATCTAAAATGCCAGTTCAGTATCTAGAATTAGATAATTCTGTTTTTTAATACTGTGTAATATTTAAAGTCTTAATACAAACACATTCAGATGATCAGTCATTTATATTTTGGGGGGGAAAAATTGCTGTTAAATGAGAACATGGAAACCTGTCATGTCCTTAAGATCATAAGCTTGTAAAGCCTGCAGAATTATTTCTTTAACACTCTTCCTCTTTTTCTATTTGGTGAGAAAATAAATCCTTTTACTATAGTTAAGAGCACAAAACTTTCTAAGCTTAGGACTTTAGTAGCCTGTGTTCTCCAGGTAGCTTAAGACAAGGAAGTTGGGATGAAAACTCTTTATTTAATTTAGCTGATATCTATTCCTAAATTTATTTTACTACAACTTTGATAATTATTTCTACTTAAATACAAACTAGTTTTTATTTCACATATATTACTGAAGAGAACAATTCCAACATCACCACAAAAAATAAGTTGAAATAATAAAAGCTAAAGCAGGAACTGCTTTCTGGATTAAGTTAAAACCCCAAGAAAGTGCAACTGAAATGAAATGCTTAAGTATACCTTAAAATATATTTTGGTGTAGTTCAGTCTGTAGTGCCCCCTGCTGATAATAGAAATAATTCTCAATCATTGTTTCCCTGGAAGTTAAAATCCATGCAAAAATTAAGCCATTTTCCATAACTAGAAGTGAGGGCTAAAACATACATATTTTATTAATTTTAGATTTTGGTTTAGGCTTTATGTGCGGAGTAATGAATAAGTTGTAGGCTTTTATCGTAGCAGCTTTGTGTGCATTAACTTCAGTGTTCACAGAGGCTATTTGAGGTGGACTTAGATTTTTTTTGTTTGTTTGTTTGACTGTTCAGTTGGAATGATCTCTGTTCATATTTTTAATTTGGTGCAATAATTGCTTCTAGAATTAGCTCTGGTTTTGCCTTAATTAGACTAGTTTCCATTTATTAATATTTCTTCATTTCTCACATATCTACTTGTTTCAGTAAAACTATGTGGGGAAAACTACGTGTTATTCATCCTTTTTTTGTTTTTTTATATGCCAGTATTTTTATGTTATTTCATTACTGTACTGCCTTTTTGTAGAAGGTTTTGTGTTCATTTCTGAACATGAACAACGTTTGGATAGTGTGGGGGGTGAGAAATACGGGAAAAATAATTGAAGAAAACAGCTTGTGGATGCACCTGCACTATCTCTGTGCATTTCACAGAGAATAAATATTTTGAATTTTACATCTTTATGTACTTTTTGCAGGTGTATGATGATGGAAAATACGTATACGTAGTAACAGAACTTATGAAAGGAGGAGAACTGCTGGATAAAATTCTTAGGCAAAAATTTTTCTCGGAACGAGAAGCTAGTGCTGTTCTGTTCACAATAACAAAAACGGTTGAATATCTCCATGCGCAAGGGGTAAGTTTTCATCTCAGACGAAATGCTTATAGATGTTAATATTATTTTCTTTCACAAATATAAATTCCTATCTTCATATGTTCTTCTATGAGGTAATTAAGTAATTTTTGGTAAATAATTACATTGCAGCAGGAATTTGTGTTGAAATCAAAACATTCCTCATAAGCTGTGTAGATGTCTAGATAAAGGAGATGATGCAACTGTTTGTCTTGTCCTGCATGCAGTCTGTCAGCAGTTCTGTGGAATATGCAGATGATGACTAATAGATAGGGTATGAGAGGAAGCAAGCCAGGAAGAAGTGCTAGGACCAGTGCTATTGCTTAGCCACGGGACCTAATGTAATTCTAACCCCACCATGTGATAGACCCTGAAAATTTATTTTCCACCTATCACATTTGTAATTTCTTCTACTTCTTGGTTTTGAAGAACTTGGTTTGTGACTTTGTGAACTCCTGCACCATAGGGTCAGGAAGTTGTAGTGGACTGTTAGGAGACAGAAAATTAATGCTTCAGGAAATTAATTTGGAGACAGAGGAAGTAGTTCAAAGATAGAGAAGGCAAGTGTGACAATTGCATGGCAAGAATGACAAGTCATGTTGCATTTTTTAAGTAAACAAGAAAAGAGAGATAGAGAAAAAGCAGAAAGTTAAGGGTGTAAGGAAAAAGTCAAGATGGTAACACCTAATGTTATTGTCCAAGAAAAGCTGCTTCGGAATGAATAGTACTCAAATTATTTTAAGAAACAACAATTCAGCACACATGGTCATTTCTGGGAGCTATTATTTCAGAAAACTTAGGATCAAAATTATCTGCTGTATCTTATTTTGTGATTCATCGCTTTCTTCAGTCACTTGCTCACATGTGGGCTTCTATTTGGGCATCTGTGCACAGAACATAACTTGGTTCCTTCTTACCACACACGTGGCTAGAAAAGGCCCAGTGTCCTTGCATCAAGGAAAGGATTTTAGGGGATTTTTATTTGCTTCTTTACTGTAGATCTTTGTAAATATTGGCATTTTAACTCGCGTTAGATCACATGCTCTTCGGAACTTTTACTTTTGGAAATTTTCAGGTTGTCTTATGTTAAGTACACTGCCGCATGAAAGATGGCCATATATGTAAATTGCGAGCACTTCAGTAGTCTAATTTTTTGCCTGGAAGTCCTCCCTGTATTCAGTGGATTTTCCTTTTGTATCTCCTTTGGACACCAGAGGAGCTCGTTTGAATATGGTATTAGGTAATACTTGGTTTGACAGATGCCGAATCTGTGTGCAGTCTACATGACTCTTCCCAGAAGGATTTTCCTCATGGACATTCATAGGATACTTTCGAACTGAAAAATTAGCTAAGCAAGGAATTGAATCCTCCTCTTCAGGGTAAGCAGTACTTTCAACTCTCACCCAAGCCATTCTAAAAGTTTTAGGGCCAGCATACAACAGTTAAGGGTTGGCACAATAGATATCATAAAAAGAATAAACAAGAAGTATCATGTCATCTTGAAGCAGAATAGTTCTGCATGCTGGTAGATAATTAAGAATGCTGATCCAAAACATGATACTAAGAAAGAAGGAATTGAAATGTCCTGTATATTGTTTTGCTCTTTTCCATTGCTGTAAAATAAAATGTTATTTCTGTGAAAATATCAATATAATCTAAACAATCTGATATCTTTTTAAAATTCACGTTTGGGAAAACAGCTTAATAGGGGAGGGTATTATGTTTATTCTTTGACATAAACATGTTGATTGCTTAGGAATTAGTGTTTAGAGTTGAACTAGACTGCTACACTTACTCTTCCTCCCACTTGAGAGTTGCTTCCCCTTCTTCCAAAAAAAAGTACAACTCAGGCAGAGTGGTTCTCGATGCAGTCTGCCAAATCCCCAGCTCTGTGCTGCTTCCGTTGCCCACCTCTTCCTTTCTACGCCTTTTAGGATCTATTTTAAAAAAACCAAACACCACCAACTCAAATAAAACTGGGGTTTTTTCTTCTGTCTCTTGGAGCACTAAAGGATGTTTCATTCATTACTTAAAGAAAAAGGATTATAGTCTATCTAAACACCAGAAAATGAGCACTATCAGGAGCTGGTTCTCTCCTACACTGACATCTCAAGCCAGGATGTTCCCCTTAACATCTACTGTTCTAACACAAATTCTTTAATACCGTTTTGTATATTTCAGCTTACAAGGTGGTTATTTTCATAATTTTAAGTATTTGTTCTGTTGAATTTCAGAATTGCAATGTATTTGCATGCTGAAAAAGCCTCTACTGAATAGATTACTGTGTTAAATGGCTTTACAATCTGCAGATCCTCTGCAGTCTTTTGCTTCTTGGTCTTATATTACTTACTTTCCTGAGACACTGCTAGCTTTCTGGAAGAGTGCATAGAACTTCTGATTCTGCACATCACTCACTTGGAGGAGTTTTGGGGGATCTTTTCATTCTTGTGTGATTACCTTCTTGAAATGTTTCACCACAATCTTTTCCAAGAGGTTACGAGTCCTCCATTCAAATTTAACTGTGAAAAGCTGTGTTTAATACTAGTCAAATACATAGGACAATCAGGAAGATAAAGGCCTTCATTGCAGATCTATTTAAATATTTAAAAGAGGACATTTAGATCCACTGTACTGTCTTACAGCAGTGTATACACTTTTCTTTACAGAGAATAAAGCCTCCAGAGACTTTAGGCTAATTTGTCTTGTGAAGAAAATATAACAGGTCATCTGATTTCGAAGACTGTCCTTGCACATTCCAGGTTTTATTAAGGCTTGTTTATCACATAGCTTCAAATAAGGTCAGATTCATTTTGCCAGATCTTTGGCAGCTTCTGCAGTTTTTGTCAAGCATTTTACATCTCAAGCCCCTACAAAACCGCCACGTGGGAACCAGTACAAGCTTTTCTTGACATGCCAGTCCGTTAGGAGAATACCTCTTTGATAGTTTGTTATTTTTTGGCAGAAATGTATTAAAGTTCCTTCTGAATCAGGCCTTAGATGTTTGCATGGAGATTAATTCAGATTATCTGAATGCAGAGAATGGAATATAGGGGGTTACTCCAGCAGTAACTGGTGTGTGGTTACATAGCGTGGTGGCACATCAGCAGCTACGGACATCCGTGACTCCAAAAGATATTCCTAGCCAAAGATTCTGACTTAGAGTCTTGTAGGTATGCATGTTAAAATAGAAAATACATCTATTCACCCATTAGAACAAGACATTTGGAACTGTCTGTACAAATACATTTGAGGGGATTGGGGTGTCTGGAGGGGGCTTTACAGGAGTTCCCAAGTTAGAATTGTAGTACTCTAGACACAACTGAGCGTTAGAATAGTGAAGCTTATGGTAGAAGCTTGAAATCTGGAAACTTGAAATTAAGTAGCAGAATTCATAATTATAATATAAAGCCTTTCCTATGTTTAGCTTATTGTATTTAGTGGTTTGTTTTATGTTTTTAGGTTGTTCATAGAGACCTGAAGCCTAGCAATATTCTTTATGTTGATGAATCTGGTAATCCAGAATCAATTCGAATTTGTGATTTTGGCTTTGCAAAACAACTACGAGCAGAAAATGGTCTTCTGATGACTCCATGTTACACAGCAAATTTTGTTGCACCAGAGGTAAATACCAGGACAGTTTATGTGCCTTGATTAATTTTGATGGGATTTTTTTGCTAGTTAGATATTTGTTTCATTCTTGTGTAACAAGTGAAATCACTTTGTAAACACTAAAAATTGATTTCTCACTATTTCTATGACATAATCAAAGCATTTCTAAGCATATTTTTTTCAGAAAAAAATATTTGTCTCCCTCAGGTTTTAAAGAGGCAAGGTTATGATGCTGCATGTGACATATGGAGCCTTGGTGTTCTACTTTACACCATGCTTACTGGGTAAGGGTAACTTTAGTTTGCTTTGCTGTAGAATAGTAAACCAACGTAAACAAAAAGAATAATAAATGTAGGCCCACTGTTGAAGATGTTTCAATTGAGGCAATGATTAATCTCAACTTTGGCTTCAGTGTGGGTAGAACATGCTTTGCCTTTAGTGCAATCCAAGTTTTCAGACAGTGATGTGAAAAATTCTTGGCATCTCATGTCTCATCTATTTTAGATGTTTAATTTCTGCTTTTATGGTGATTTAGGAGGAAGAATTGATTGTTTCATGTGAAAATTAGTGGATTAAGCAGCATATATGTTGAAGGAAATACATGTTGCAAATATAATTGCAATGCATTGGAGCGTGATTGTGTGCAAAATTCAGCCACTGGTTAGTTTAAAGTAATGCAGTTAGGATATAATAAATGCTACAGAAATGCATTTTTATATGCAACAGAAATTAACTGTGTAAAACATGATGAATAATAAATTCACCTGTAGTTCCACAAGTCCAAAAGATAGTTGCTGTTGCACCTGCCAAATAGATTATCTTTTTATTCTGGATTATTCAGATGCCAGCTTTGGTTAAGAGTTAACAACATCAGAGACGTTATGACATTTTAAAATAAATAAGTGAAAAACATACTTGGTTTTGAATATATCTCTTTTTTGGTTGTGGATATTCTGGTAGGAGCAAGAATGCTTATAGTGAAGCAAGGAAAATTGCTGCACCTTCCTTCCTCTAGTATCAAAACAACATTTCTTCTTTTTCAGATTCATCATAAAGTCATGTTTAATTTTATAATTTTATTACTTTGTTAAAAGATGAAGGCTTTAGGAATACTTTCTGTAAATCAGGAACCACAAGTACTTAGACTGCTATAGGAAAAATGTGGTTTTCAGACCCGATATAAAGGGAATACATACAGTAAGAACATATCTGTAGTCAGTGCCATACATTTTCACATGTTAAGAATAATTTCTTTTTAAAGCTATTTTACTATCTGTTGCCTGTAATTATGTTGAACTCACTGAATATTATGATCAGATTTATAATAACTGTTGAGGTCCAGGTTATGAAAGTTATTAACATTGACTTTGGTTAAATAGCTACACTCCTTTTGCAAATGGTCCTGATGATACCCCAGAGGAGATTCTGGCCCGAATAGGTAGTGGAAAGTTCTCTCTCAGTGGTGGTTATTGGAATACCGTTTCAGATACAGCTAAGGCAAGTACATTTACTTTGTCCTTTGGGGGATGAGAAATGGATTGCAATGTAACATGTTGCTTATAATGTATATATTATATATGATTGGCTAAGTTCCACTTGTTATTATTGTTATTTTAAAATACTGATCTGATCATTTATGTGCCTAGAAGTTTGTTTCCTACTTATGACCCTTTCATGTTTCAACGGTCAATTGAATGTAGGAAGAAAAACAGGTGTGCTTTATACTATAATTGTTAACAAATGTCCTTAGAAATATAGTGTATTTTATCTGTATTGACACACATGCACAACCATCCATGATGAGAAATGCTGTAATAAAACTTCATGTGGAAGCGTGACATTCAGAAATCATACAGGTAGTCTAAATCAGGCTCATGAAAATGTTACAATAATTACCATATGCTCCACTGAGTCAGGCTAGAAAAATAAATAGTTTTTCACGTTTTTCTGTTTGGGTCAGTTCTTCAGATTTGCCCAGGACAGTTTATCACATACTCTTTCATTAGGATTTGAGCAATTTATTCTTTTAAGTACTTTAAGAACTTTTGGTCCTTAAGGATGTCATATCTACTTAAAAAAACCCCACTGAAGTATTATACTTTCTTTTTACTGTATTTGTACAAAGTAAAAATTTTAGACAACTTAATTTTTTTTTTAGAAGTACATTTTTTACAGTAGACTCTAGACTTAAGTGTGCGATATCTTTTATGCCCCTTCTGTGTAGCTATGGTGAAGTGATAAATTTTTTCAAAAAAAATCTTTTACATATGTTGTGCGCTTTCTTGCTAGTTGATTTGTTAGTATGTTTTCTAATGCACTGCTCTTATTTTTCCCACAAATCATGTCATTCATTTGATTTACAAATTAACCTGGTAGAATAACATGTTTGCACTAATCAGGTAGCATCAGCTTTTTCTTCCTTCAGTGCCATTCTGTTCAGTTGTACTTGGGACTCTAGAATGAACCAAAACCTGTCAGCTATGAAAAAATCTTAGATTCCTTTTTAATACTATCTTCATGTTCAAATTCCTAATTTGAATTACAAAACAAATAATGTTATATGTGAAAATGTCCAGTATTGCTAATGTAACTTAAATTATCTTAAATCCAGTTGTAGTCAACTAAATGTGTTTCTCCACAGGTAATTGCTTAATGTAAAAACATTATTTATGCTTTACCCTTACTGACATCTAAAGTCATCTATAAAATAATATGCTGCTGTATAAATTTGTTTCCAACATCTTGAGTATTGTATGCAATGCTCACTACTATAATTTGAAAAAGATAAAAGAGAAGTTGAAAAGGTAGTAGAAAAGGATGTACCAAAACACAGCTGAAAATCTTTCCAGATGTCGAGAGCCACTTCCATGTAAAGAGAGTAAATAGAATACAGTGTTTCATCTCAGCAGAGCTGATTGACATAACAGACAAAAGAGACCATTTCACTGATGATACAAAGAAGGAAAGACTAATTCCTTTTTTCTCATATGAGGATTTTATTAGGGTAATTGGGAATCATTCAATTAGTATATTCTGCAGAAGGTAAAAACCAAACAAAATTAAATACCTGTTCATGTGGTTCACAACTTCATTGCAAAACAACTGTGAAAAGTGTTGGGGGGGAGGAGGGGGAGAACAAAAATATAATCAGCAAAATTATTTCAGAGGGGATGAGGTAAAAATCACTAAGGGTACTTTTATAGCCAGCAGGAGTACTAAAATTCAACCTTCAACTTGCACAGTTGTGAAAAGATTGTTAGACACTGGGGAAACATGCAAAGGGAAAGATCATCTATATTTTCTCAATTGTTCTTTTTTCAATATTCATTTCTTACATATCTGCTATTTGTCACTGTTAAAAGAAACTATACTGGTATAGTGGGACCTCTACTCTAGCCCAATGTGCATACTTTTATATTTGTGTATTTTGCCTAACTTAGTTGGATACTTTCCTGTTGTGTTACCAAACATCCACTGAGTCATATAATTAAAAGATATGGTGTTAGCATTGCTGGGCAGTTTTTCATCTGTTTCAAACTGACATTATGAGCATATTTTTATACTACTGAAATCTTCAGGTTTGAACTGTAATCCATTTCACAACTGAAGTTTTACTGTTACTTGCATTGACTCTTTATGTATTATTGACAGGACCTTGTTTCAAAAATGCTTCATGTTGACCCACATCAAAGATTGACTGCAGCCCAAGTTCTTAGTCACCCCTGGATAGTTCACTGTGACCAGTTGCCTCAATACCAGCTGAACAGGCAGGATGCTCCCCATTTAGTGAAGGTAAGTAGATATTTCTTTAGCCAAAATCAGTGTAAACAAAAGGATTTTAGAAAAAAAAAAAGTTACCATGACATGTGTTTCCTCTAAATACTATTTAAAAGTTGTTATGACTGGGAATTGCACTAAGCCATAAAGTCATGGAGAATAAATCTAATACATTTGAAAAAGACTTTCATTTTCTTAGGTTTGAAATTTATTGGACTGACTGACACTGGGAGGCTTAACTTCCTTAAGAAACCGACATAAAAGAAATCATTCTTCTGATAGTGAAAATGTCAGGTGACTACAGGGGAGCTGAAAAACAGTTCAGCTAATTTTGCAGTTTCAGAGGAGGTTAATCATCAGTGACTAAAAGAACACAGTATACTTCATGATCACAGTATAAGCTAAAAAGAAATCAAAAAGGCAGTGTTAATTAAGATGGTATCATGCATTCTGTCTGAAGCACAATCTGGTTTTGACCCTGATAAACTCTTTCACTTTGAACAAACAGAGAGAAATAAAAAATAATTTAATTCTATTTCTCTGTATTCCACCCTGCCTTCAATCCTACATCCAAGAATCTCTGCCGTGCAACATAAAAAGGATCTGAAGAATGTAATAAACACTCTGAGTCAGCTATTAGAAATGTCTAGCATTCAAAATCACAAGGGGAAAGAGGGGGCAGTTCTGATCCACAGCTCACAACTTTCTAACTTTTTTTTTTTTAAATCTTCATGTGCTGAATAATGTGGGCGATTTTTAAATATTTTGTTAAAAACTGAAATGGTTATACAAGTGATAGACAGAGACAGCCCACTGATGGGGTTTCACTCCCCAACTATTTCACAAAGCATGGAGAGAGAGCTTAATTTAGCAATCTGGGTTTGTTTTTCTAAGCAAGGTAAAATTGCTTCAGATATATGTGAAAACTATTTATTACCGTAAAAAACACCCACTCCAAACACTGCTGGTCTTTGAGTAATGCAGTGGTATGTTTCTGATTTGTAGATGAAAGTAGACTGGAAGTTAAAACGCGTTCAGAATCTCTGGCACTTAGCGCTGTGTGATCTCTGTGTGCGTCAGTCACAGTGTACTACTCTTGGTTTTTCTTCCTCTCTGCCCCACAGGGTGCAATGGCAGCAACTTACTCTGCTTTGAATCGTAATCAGTCCCCAGTTTTGGAGCCAGTCGGCCGTTCTACTCTTGCTCAGAGGAGAGGTATAAAAAAAATTACCTCAACAGCCCTGTGAAGTGACCTCAACCAGATATTTGGTACCATGGCATAAGATGATAGCACAAATCATGGCGACAGGTAGCACATATCTGACAGATACCTGCAAGCACACTCTGTCCCAGCTGGTACCTATAATGCTGCTGCTCCTGCTGCTGCTACTGCTTTCATCTATTCTCGCTTTAAACTGTTGATGGCAAGTTACTGATCTTACTGGAGCTTCAAATGGAGTGACAAGTGGAAACACAATGAAAACGATCATGTTCACAATTGAATAAACCAGAAGAATTATGAATGCCACCTCTGTCAAAAATACACTGAATAAAGCACTCTGCACCACATAGCATTATTTTTATAGGGAATATTTTTTGTCCCCTAAGATATTCTTTGTTACAGGTAGAGATGGACAGTTTATGTTAAGCACTTAGCTTAAACAATCTGTTTATATTAGCACTATATACTTTGTGCCATCCAACATTTTGTATGTTTTTGTAAACAGTTCACAAGCAGTACATTTCCGTGCTGTTTTCTTTATTGTATACATGCCTTGTTTTACTTAGATATTATTAATCATTTTGACAATTAAGTCTGATTAAACAGTTCACCTGGATTAATCAGTATTGTTGGACAGCTCTAAAAGAAGCCTGACTGTTAAACAGCTATTGAATGTAATACTATGAATATGTATTTCTCCTTGCCTATGTCTTTTCTACATTTCCATGTTTTTGACGCTGCATGTCATGTTATGAAAATCAGGATACTGTTTATAGTATTCAAAATTTAAACAGTGGCTCTCTCACCATACTATATATACAATAGGTAATATAACCCAGAGAAAAGATAACTTTCTCCATATCTCACTCTGCCTTTTGTTCCCCCTCCCCTCCCTTTTTATTCTCTCCCATCTAATCTCTGGACTCAGGAATCATTGCTAAATACTTTCTGATAGAGGACATTTCTATATTGTTTATTCTTATAATCCATTGTTAATATTTTATCTCTATTCTGTGACTTTTGTTTAAGCTGCAAAGGATTTGTTCAGTGAATGTTGGCATTACAAGAAAAAAGGCAGCATTGAAGATAAAGCAAAACATATTGTCCACTTATAAGCAGAAGCCTGCAAAAAGTAGGTTTAAACTGCATTCATTGCAGTTGCAAAACTGATGGATCTAATGTTCTGTCAGTTATTTTCTGATCATTTTAATTGACAGCCAAAGCAAAGAGAGAGTCATCCAGATCTGTCTGGGGTTAGAAAAGGGTCATTATAATTTACCATGAAAATAGTGTTGTCCCAGTCAGGTGAAACAAAGCTGTTCAGAGTGAGCGTTCTCAGTTTTTCCCAGATGGAAGCAAGTTTGTAATGAGGGTGAAAGACTCATTTTAAATACTTATATTAACTTTTAATACTCCTGGCCTCTTGGTGTCTTAAGTAATTAAAGGCACATCTTGATGGCTAATCTTGAAAACATCAAATTGCCCACATTAGAAGGTGCACTGGAATGTGTTTGAATTCAGTGAGTGTCCCACTCCACCAAAATGGTGTGCTACGCCAACTCATTCTAGATATGAAAATGGCTATTGGGAATTCAAGCTTTAATAAATATGGATCTGGGTGAACAGCTCTATAGGAATGATACAATTTTAAAACTAAAAGATGCAATTTTGTGTTTTGCATAAGAAAGTATTTTCTTGACTTAGTGGTATTAAATTTCTTATATGGTGATTAATTTTCTAGTTTCCCTGAAATCATCAGAGGTTTTTTGAAAGGGAGAATCATCTTTATGACACCACAGATCTGCTCTAAATGAATTTGAGAGCATTCCTTGTGCCCACAAGTGTTTCCGAGATCCTTGGGGAAGCTTCCTTTGTTAGACATGCAAAGGATCGCACTTTTATTGCCTTTAAAAGTCTGTGAAATATTTAATCCATCATATAATTGTTAAGGAATTGCTTTTATGAACAGGGATTCTGAAATTACCATAGATCTCAGAAATTTGAATGCACAGTCCTTGCTAAGCAATTTGCGTTTTTCCCTCACTTGGTGCTCTAGCATTGAAGTTCCCTTTAGCAGTACAGATGCCTCTACCCTTCCTTCAAGAAACATCTTTAACTAGAGGCAGAAAAAGGCCATTTTAGTTTGTCTTTGACAGTGTCTGCAGTTCCAAAGAAATTTAGTAAAACTTTACCTTTCAGAAAATGTATTCTCAGTTCTGTGAGTGATCGCAAGTCAGGCTCATCAAAATCCGGAAACCGTACCTTCTGGAGTGGTTTTTAAATGTGTTAATCTGAAGGCCGTCTCATCTAGTCAACAAATAAGATTTAAAAGCGATACTGATGAAATAAAGAGCTGACAGTACTTGCTAGTGTGTCAATAAAAGCATTTCAGTTCAGGGAGGAATTCCTCTAATGTTCTCAGTGTGTATATATGGGTACCTGGCAAAGAACAGGCCAAAAGGAGAAAGTGTTAAGCTGCTTCACTATTGGCAATATCTATGTTAAAATAATATACAAGTACTTTCAGTAATTTTATTTTAGCTGTATTTTGTGGCCCTCAAAGTCACTGGTCATTAGCCAAATGGAGAAGCAAAGTTAACTCCTACATTTTATGTAGCTAACGTTCTCAAGTTGGCTGTTAATTTAGTCTAGACTTTACAGATGTTGCTACTATGTCATGTATATAGCAGCACAGGATGGACATTTTAAATGCTAATAAAACAGGGCAATGCTAATTTGAATGTGTTGAAGTCTAGATGCGCTATATTTTTAAGTTACTTTCAAAACCAAGGTATGAAGGGCTAGCAAGGTATAAAGGGCCGGTCTATTTAGGAGGTATATTTTACAGGCCAGAGTTAGATGGTTTTATGTACCTTACCTCCTGTTTTGGATCCATGTTCACAACTTTCACCTTTATTATGTTTTTGTAGCTGCAGTTGTTAGAAGCTATAAAGAAATCCACATAGTGCTGCTTTGAATCCCAGCACCTTTCTATTAGAATGTGAGTATATATGACACACTGTGTAAATTCATTGCTGGACTGCATCTTGGTCTGCAAAGTTTAGCAAGTGACTCTAGGATACACAATCATAGAGGATAAAAAAGGAGAACTGCAGATACAGGTAAATTTTCTATATGTAGGCCGTGGTTTATTTTTCTTAGTGTGAAATTACCACTTACTGTGCTTAAGAGCATGAGAGAACAGAGGGAAGAGCATAGTTGCAATACTTATTAAATGCCATCTATACCCAGTAAGGGCAAAGTTCTTTATTCATAATCACCATAACGTTGAATGAAACTTACAGGGGGTTTTTCAAGAGACTATTTAAAACTTTTTTCTAAAGAGACAAGGGCATAAGAAAATAGATTTACGTGTCTGGGATTTTTTTGTGTGTGTTTTGCTTTTGTAAATGTGGTGTACCAACTAAAGCTCTGCTTTTCTATTATTGGAAGGAAAGGATGCAAAGTATGCTGGTCCTTAGTAAGCAGCAATGGTTAATAGATGAATTTTCACTTATGAAAATGATGTAAATGATTAGCTTTATCTTGATACTCTTGACCTAATCAAAGGGAAGGTGTACTTATGAGGGATGTAATTATTTTGCAACCTAGTTGGGGGGGGGGGGAGTCTACTTAAAACGTTTTTAAAAAATGACAAAATCACAGATAAAATATTTTTCTACAATTCTATACAATCATACTTTATACTAGTTTTCTCAGCATGGCATGTAAGTGAGTCGAAGGTACTGTTCCAGGAAATCGGTGGTATTGTACCTTGTTCTAGACCATTACAATAGCATCTGTTAGATGCTTGGCACTGCTGTCATAGAACTGAAATGCTAGTAAAAAAAAATTAAAATTGTACTGAATACTTTAAATGATTGTTTTATTCAGAGTCTGATCTAGGAAATGTTTCAATCATGCTATTAATGTGTAATTAGAACTGCTCCAGATGTAACTATGAACAGTTCTGGAAAGATATCATTGCTTGTACTCCTGTCTAATGGCAGGTTTTGTAGTCTTCAAAAGAAATTGAAATTTCTACTATGAATAAACTTTCAAACATCTTAAAGTGCTTTTTTGGTTAATCATTTGTTCTGCCCCGTTTCCAGCCAGAAAGAATTTGTTTGTCAATTAAAGTGTCGCTATATTACAGCATATGTAGTCAGATCGCTAAAGGGAGCCCAAGGAAAAACACTTGTATTCAGTAGATGCTATAGACCCGATATGTGACACAGCAAGACCAAAGTGCAAGAATATTGTATTTTAATACCCTGTAAAGACTCCAGTCGACTGTGAAGTACAACTTCAAGGGAGGCTGCTAAATAATACTGGCAATGCCTGCGTTGCTCTGGACACTGAAAATAGAGGCATATTTGATAATCAATGAACCTTTAAGCATTTGAAAAATGAGAATATATGCATAAGTACTCCATAAACAACATGCACGTGTTTCAGCAGCTCACGCAACTTGGAAGCTCGCACTTCTCTTTAGCCTTGCAACCTGGAAAGAAAGAAAGATTTTTAAAAGTTTGCAATAGTCTACATAAAAATTACAGTAATTGTGACAGGGGATATATGAGGAATGTAGCCTGAGGGTGTTACTCAGTGTACCGAAAGGCGGCTGTAGGAGGACAGGAGGAGAAGTTCAGTGACGAGGGCGAGGTGGGGGGGGGGGTGGTCCCGGGCAGCGCTGCCTCCCGGGGGCAATCCACACCTCAGGTCCCGGCTGGCACCGGCGCCGCCCTGTGCCCGCAGGCGGCTGTACCAGATTTAAACGAATTTTCGGGTGAAGTGGATAATCTGTAAGCCTGGAGAAGCTCAGGTAAGGAGGAAGGGGGGGGGGCGATATAACCCGGGGTCCCGATGACACTACCTTGCCCCTTGCTCTGTACTCTTCCGTGTGTAACCGTCTGTCACATGCGGCTGTAACAACGCCTTTCTTCCCGGTGAGCTTTCCCCCGGGCGCAGACGCCAGACCTCCTCCTCTTCCTCCTCCTCCTTAAAATCCACCCCGAAAAGTCCTCGCAACCTCCCCCCCCGACCCCCCGTTTCCGAAGCCCCACGCCCGGCGGGGAGCAGGGACCGAACGGGCGGCTGCAGGCGGGGAGCGGGCACGGGGCGGCGGCGGAATGCCGTGGGGGGCAGCCGGGCGCTCGCCGCCACCGTTCTTTGGGGTCGGCGTTGTCCAAAAAACCAACCCCAAAACTCCGCGGCAGCGTTTCGGTGCCCCCGTTTGGGTGAGACCGGAGCGCCCGGCGCATCCGCTGCACCGCCCGGCCCCGCCCCAGCCCGTCCGCTGGAGCCTCTGATTGGCCGCCGCTGCCCTCCCGGCGCGGAGTCCTGGCCAATAGCGCGGCGCCCGCCGCTCAAGGACGCCCATTGAGGACATGGCTACGTCGTGCCGGGAGCGGGCAGACGGCTGAGCGCGGGGAGGGGGGCGAGGCGCATGCGCGGTCTCGCCGCGAGACGCCTGCGCAAAGGCGGCGTTGCCGGGCGGCGGCGAGCCCGCCCGCGCGCTAGGGGGCGCTGCGGCTCGGCTCGGCCCCAGCGCCGGAACGCACGAGTCAGCCGCAGCCCCGGACCCGCCGCGCCAGGAGCCGCAGCCGACCGATCCCACCCGGAGCCGCCGCNTAACCCCCCGCGCCCGCCGCCGCCTCCTCTCACGTGGGAGCCGCCGCGGCCTGGTGCCCGCGGGCGGGGCGGGGAGGGGGCGGAGGAGCTCTCCCGCCCACCCCACCCCGCCGGGGCCCCCGGGACGGTTCCCCCTCCCCGCTCCCGGCCCTCCTCGGGCGCGGGTCCCGGCCTGGCCCCGCTCGTACGCGGCCCAGCGGCATGTCGGAGGCCTGTGGGGCCTGGCCGGCCGGGAGGGAGGGAGGGAGGGAAGGGGAGGCCCTGGCGGGGTTTGGCTGTCAGGGACGGCCGCCGAGGAAGCGGCCGGGTGTGCGTGTGCCCCTCCGTGCGCTCGCCGGGGACCGCCGCTTCTCCCCCTCTTCCCCCGGCCCGCTGCTTAAAGGAAAAGAAGAAAGAGTGAGGGGGAGGGAACAGCAGCTTTTTAGCAGCTTTTTTTTTTTTTTTTTTACCANTTTTTTTTTTTTTTACCAGTATGATCTCCTCTTCTGCGTTTTTACACAGAGCGTTTTATCCTGTTGCCACGTGTGTGCCTTTTAAAAAGGGCATCTTCACTTGGAGCGTAAGCTTTCCCCCGAGTATTTCAGGGATTTCAGCACTGCAGTAACCCCTCAAGTTATTCTTCTGCTCCTCAGTGGCTACGTGCATCAGGTTATCCCACCATTGTTTACGAGGTATTTAGTAGCAGCAGTCACAAAAACTGAAAATGGCGATCTTGTGCAAATCCCTGTTGAAGGCTACTGTCACTCTGGAGCAACCAGGAGATCTTAAATAGTGGAGGCTCTAATCTTCTAATTATTATATTACTACTCAATTAACATTTTAGAGCTAAAGATGTTACAAGCAAGCAAAAGTCTAGATCGCAAAACAGCCATATAGAGAGCAAGCACAGAAATCCCTGTAAGTCTGATTATTTCATTCACTGTATTCACAGATAGTAACACGTGTTTTCCCCCCCACTTTTAATTTAGGCAAAGGAGGTAAAAATAGGCGACGAGGTAAGAATGAGAATGAATCAGAAAAAAGAGAACTGGTGTTCAAGGAAGACGGGCAAGGTGAGTTTTTTCCTATAGTATGGCAATGCCATTGTTTTCAGTCAAACATTGTAAGTGATGTACATTGGAAGTTGATGCACAAAGGAAACATCTGGATGTCTGAGAAATAGAAAGGTATTGCGGAATAAAGAGAGGTATTCTTATTGGGGTTGTATTTGAATTCTAAATGACACATTGAGCGTAGGAGGAAGAAGACATTAGGAAAAGGGAAACTCTAAGTAGCTTCACCACTTAAGAATGAAGCTTGCCTCTCCTTGACCTTATTGTGATGCAGTGTATAATACAGCATGTATGTAAACATTCCCTAGAAATCCCTTGAGCAGCTCTGTGTGAGGGTCTGTAAGCAGCTGGCTTAGGTGATATAGTTCATAGTGTTGCCAGTAGTTGCTGGTTGTCTCTTGGATGCGCAGTCCAGTTTTATACCAACTGTAACGTTTCTTGGATCCTTCGATGAGCGCTCCAAAGTCACTGACCTGGCAGAACAGTACACCTCACTGTTCTTCCGCTGTCTGCTGATGGTTTGGTTGAATTGGCTCCTGGGTTGAGATGTTCAACAATTATTAAAACAGGAGCAATAGGTAAGGCCCTTACTTGGATGTTGTCAGGTAAAGTAAGCCATGAGAGTGCTCAGCTGGAGGGTGATGACTACGATTCCCCTCTCCCTTGCCTTTTGGTGACAGTGAGCTCGCCTCCCTTTTGGCTTACCCTGCATTGTGTGTCACACTCCCATGGTTGTTCACATATACTCGAGTACTTGCCTAGTGACCAATTAATCTGTTGATTTGTTAGAAATACAGGAAGAAGTACTGACTTAAGTCATTGTGAAAGAAGTGACCGCTGAACTAATTTCTTAAGCTCTTTCTGATATTTTGGGACAGTTGTAAGCAAAAAAGGAGTTGATTTTGATGCATCTATAAAACTTAAAATTGTTTTCGACTCCCAAGCAAAATCTACTTAATGAAACATTCTCAGTTATTAATAGTCTCATGTGGTTTGTTAGACTATCTAGCTTGCGCTAAGGAAAGGTTTTAGAATATTGAAATACAGCTCTGGCTAATTGAGAAAGGTTTTTTCCTGGTTAGTATGGACGGTCAGATAATGTTAGAATTCTTACAAGCTTTATTCTTTTTAGTTAAATGGTAATACATTATGCTGCAAACTTAATAGTGTGATTTCTGGAACTCAGTGAGGGATGGAAATTAAATACAGGGTAAGAGATTGAGGGTGGGTATTGGGGAGAAGCTTGGCAGTTTTCAGCTGAAGGCTGGTACTTTGAGACAGTTTCCAAGAACACCAGAATGTGTCCTTTCAAGAACAGCATTTTTTTCTGCAGAGCCTCTGCAGAAGGGACTCAGAGTATCAGTTGAGTATACTGAATGTGCTGCTTTCTCCTCTTCCCTCAATGACAGCATGAGATTTTGTCTGTTCGGGCAGGAGCTGCGAGGCTGTCATAAGCTTTCAAACTCTGAGTGTGACTTGATAGCTTTAAAACTTATCTGTAGTTAGCATTTCAGAGAGAACAAAAACATGGATACAACCAAGAATGAGCAGTGTTGGAAAATGTTAACATCAACAATGATAATGAAAACTTTGATACATTCAGTAGCCTGAGTGGCTGATCAAAGCTCCTCTCAGCTGTTTGTGTTTGATAAAATGTTACAGCAAATTTTGGTTACAGTGGCAAAAGTTATTGGTTGTTTCATGAAGCTGTATTTGGAAGTTTTGCTATGTGTTACTGTCTCTTTCAGAATATGCCCAGGTGATCAAGATGTTAGGCAACGGAAGACTGGAGGCATTATGTTTCGATGGTGTGAAAAGGTTATGTCATATTAGAGGGAAACTAAGAAAAAAGGTAATTCTGAAGCATTGCAATAGAAAACAGTGGCATTATGCGTGATATGTACTTCTAAAAATTTACATATGTAGCTCGTTGCAAAAGTTAATGTTTCTACTGTTCTTAATATCTTAAACTTCTTTTTTGATAGTAAACTAGTTTATTCTTCTGTTTGTATTTGTTGGCACAAAAATAGGCAGTCTTTGACTTTTGAGTAAAGCTCCTAGTTGAAGGGCTGTCTTTGGATCTGTATATTTCAGGGGAGAGTTTTTGGCTGCTTATGAAATACAAATTTTTCATATTCTAGAAACTTATATGTATACCAACTATTAAAAAGGTCTCTAATTGTAGATGGGGAACTTGATGACTATTTGGAAAATCAGCATGTTATATCTGAGACTAGGTCAGTGCTTAGCTTAGCAGGAGAACTTCCGTTAATGTGAAGGCTGACAACCAGCATGGGAAAACAAGGGTGTAAAAGGGTTGTCCAAAGCCATCTCTTCTGTATGCTCTTTCCCAGAAGTGGTAAGAATTGGGCTTTGTTACTCCACTTAGTTTGATCTGTGAAGGAACTGGATAATTATAGTCATCTTCTCACTGGGTGACTTATCTGAGAATAGTTCAATAAGGGGGGTTTGGGAAGCTTTCCTTATAGCTTCCCGCAGGTACCTCAGATGCCACCATTTCCTCGTCCACTTTGTCAGTTCCCAAAATATTTTCATGCAAAGGTGATCTGCATAAGTTTGTACCTTCAGGGAAGTCAGGTGTACGTGTTTGCAGTCTTAACTTTGGGGACCATCTTTGGATGGTGTCCCCTCTTGCCCTTGTCAGATGTTACATCTTTCTTGTCCTCTGCTAGTGTATAATGCAGAGGGGTCCTCTCAGATAGAGAGTCTGTTCTCAATAAAAACAGATGTTCGCTGTGTTCATTCTGGATTGTTCCACCTGTCTGTTTTTGGAGACCAGTGAATGCGTGTGTCTTGGTACCAGTGTGAGCCCCGCTGGCTGCCGGCAATACACTGCAATAAACTGTTGAAGGTAATGGAGAATGTGCATAGGTAAATGCTAGGTGCTGCAGAATTAATTTCTTGCTATAGAAAGCATCGCTTAGCTATTCTTTGTTTCTAAAAGAAAGGAAATCTCAAGTGAAATATATTCCATCTCCAAAAAAAAATTAAGCTGATGTGGGATAGAACTATCTTGTGCATTTCAATTAGCATGTCCTGTTTTGCAGGCTTCTGGCTTTGGTTTGACTGATTAGCATAGGCAGTTACTAGAAACAACTCAATTTTCCCGTGCTCTTCACTGTGCTTGTCCATCACCCCCTTCATCGGGTTTTTCTTTCATTTTTGCCCCAGAGGAGTTCAGCTCACAGGGTGGGGGCTTGATGCATTATTTGTTTTCTCAGAAGTTATGACTTAGTAATGACCCTGTTGGCTAGAAGCTCTTCAAAGAAGTTTGATTTGCCTTAGTAAAAGCTCCATAACATGTGAAATAATGTATCTATGAGTATTTATGACCTTGGTTTTGCTGCTAAAATATCAAATTGGACATTTCTGGTTTACTGGTTAAAAAGTGAAAATGGTGGCTCTAGTGAAGTGTTTCACGTGTCTCAGTAAACAAACCTAAATGTGCTGTTTGGCTCTTGTGTTATACAACAAAAGTTGAATTCCTGCAACGTAACATATGTTTTCTGTTTCAGGTTTGGATAAACACATCTGATATTATATTGGTTGGCTTAAGAGACTACCAGGTAAAAATTCAAAGTAATTTGCCAATGAAGAATATCTTACAAACAGCTTTATTTAATGTTAAATTGTAGCAGGTGTCATGAGGAAATTCCCATCTAACTTTCTTTGAATTTGTATTTAGTTATGCTAAATCATGACTTTTAGTTTCCGTGCGTTACAGAAAGATTGTCATGAGTAGATGACAAATCCTGGCTCAACTTGTTCTTCTAAATTGCACCCTGAGACTTTGTGAGTGAAGGTGCTGACTGGCGTCACACCTGACCTTTTTTTCCAGGTGTAGCTGTTTAATGCTTGGATCCTGGGATACAAGGGAGATTGAGCCAAGCACCAAACATAGGGATAATCTGAACTTTTGGTAATCAGAATTTTGGAGCCTTGATGTTTAGGCTTTTACCTTAAGAGGCCAATTGATCAGCTTAAATTTCCAAAACCAGAGTAGCCTAATTTTACCTAATGTAAAGGTTAATGGAAAACAGTTGTCAAATTTTCGTTAAGTAAATGCTTTTTCATGAATGTTAGTGTTATGTCATCAGTTGTTTGAAGATAGATTCTGCTTCTGAAACATAAGTTAGAGTTGTAAAGCATTTAAGATACTATCATTTACTGTATATATGAAACTACTTAAAACTTGAAAGTCTTGACACTTTCTGACTGACCATCAAACACCTCATTATGTGTGTTCTCTGAAGAAAGATTAATTTCAAAGGCATGAAACTAAACTTCTCAAATTACTTATAATAGGAGAAAATTAAGTTATCACCCATAAGAAATGAAGATATTCTACAAATGAGCATTTTGTACTTCAGATTTAAAGGAACTGGAGGGGAAGGAGGAACAAGATATTCTATAAATAATATCAGTGTTATTCTTCTATAAATAATACAGGTGCTACTAGTCTGCTGAGGTTAATAGGGAGGTTTTTTCTTTATAGATGACTAATAAATTCTAATACATTCTTATTTAGGATAACAAGGCTGATGTTATTCTAAAGTACAATGCAGATGAAGCCAGAAGTCTGAAAGCATATGGGGAGCTTCCAGAACACGGTAAGAATCTTTTCACTTCAAATTGGAAGTTCATATTGGACAGGAGTATTCAGTCTGTCTTGACTTGGTGTGAGTGCACTCCTTAACTTCTCTAAATCCCTTTTTAGCTAAAATCAATGAAACAGACACATTTGGTCCTGGAGATGATGATGAAATCCAGTTTGATGATATTGGAGATGATGATGAAGATATTGATGATGTAAGTAGTAAATGTATATTTTGTATCATATGCTTGAAACTGTCATCTTTGCAATAAGCTGTTTTTCATTGTTTTAGAGCAAGGAAGATGATACATTGATGTTCAGAATAGCTCACCTTCTCAGGGACTGCTTCAGAAAGTGGTGTGGACGTATGCATGCCAGCTTTCTGTTCTCTCTTCTGTCCTGCAATCGTCCTCTAGTTGACCTCCAGGCAAATTGGATGCTTAGTGTCCCACTATTAAAACATAGATGGAGAGCAGTCTTCTCATTACCCTTAAGATGCTTAAAAGAAAATCCAAGTCATTTGACCCCACAGACCTAGAGTTACGTAGCAGCGTCCATTCAGATGATTGTGTGTACTGACATATGCGTGCGTGCGTGAGGAGTCGCAGTTACGCGAGTTGACGACTACGTACACGGATGTAGCTGGGTATGTTCATATTGAAGGAACTGAATGTACCCTCTAAGCTCCTTACAACAAGCTGGTGATGGAAAGCAAAATAGATGATATAGGAAGGTTTAGCAGACGAGTAGGATTTCCCTGCGTCCCCCGCACAGTAGGCTAGAAAGACCTCTGAGGGAGCAGGCACGAGTGGTGGGTCGGCTCCTGTGCCATGGAGGGCGGCTGTGGCCAGCTCAGTCGAGGCAGGGCGAGCCATAAACTGCTGATGCAAACTACACTGGACACCAACTGCTGGAATGGGTGACAGGTTATGTGGGTGTTTTGGGGAATTGCATGAATATGCCTGGGTTTCACCTTTCTGACTCCTTGGTAGTTTTAACAACCGCAGTATCTAATAATAACTCCAGAAATAATTGAGGGATTTGTGGTTTCAAAAAACCAAAGACTCTAAGTCTCCACTTTTGTTTACATAAAAATCATAGAAAGCTGCATCTTAGTAGTTACTAAAGTTAACCGCAATCCTGAATTTACAGATTGGCACAATCAGTTGTGTTACCACTTATCACTAAGCCGTAGTAACTGACCATGCACACTCTTAAATTGTACTAGTAAAATTGTTAGAATTCAAATTATACAGTAAATTGCCGAAGTAGAATCTGCTGTGAAGTGTTTTCTAAGATGATGCACTTCACTTTGCAGTTGAGAGATGAATGTGTGCAGGGTCAACTGGCTGAGAGGATAAGCAGTAACTTACTGAGCCAGTGAGTTAACTTAATTGGATAGACTGTTCTAAGTATATTATTATGTTTTAATTCTTCATCTTTTTAGTCCTCTCTCTCTGAGTTGGTAATATGACTAATTCTCTTTAAATGCTTACATTATTTTGACTTCTTTGAGGTTCTTAGTATATGATGCCTTAGATCAAACATCTTAAAAATGTCAGAGTTCTGATGAATTTTTCATCAGACTTGTGAAAATTGCACTTTGGACCTGTCAGTGGTTGCGCTTACTGAAGATTTAGCTTACTGAATCTAGAAACACTTTCTTGTACTGCATGCTTTTAATAATGAAGCTATTGTAAGATACCAAAGTGATAAGTAGCTGTAGGAATATTGAAATAATAAAACTTGCAAACTAATGGATCTTTGTGTGGAATAATGTATTTAAGTGAGCAGCTGTGATTGTTTTTAAGCTTCTGTCAGCTATGCAATATAATATTAATATCATAATTTAAGAAAGGAAAAGACATAAAGAGATAAAAAGTGAATAACCTCTCTGAGAATCATCCAGGTCTGCCTAGAATGAAGTGTGGCTTCTGAGATCAGAGTTAACTTGAAAGACTTGGTGGGACCTTTCCTTTGTTGTCAGAAGAATGGGTAGAAAAACTTTCATTTTGCCACCAAGTTAATTTGGATAGTCGCTAATTAGGGAAGTTACTGTTAAACTTGGGTTTGTTTTCATTTTTGAAAATCATGGGCTAATTTATATCTATACCATTTATGCATAATTATATTGGCAGAATCGCTCACTTTCACAACTATAGTATCATAACGTCGGTGGGGACATAGAGGAGAGTAATTGTTCACACGTTAAGAAAACAGGGTATGAGCTGAGGCAAAAAAGTACTGTATTGAGTTCAGGAAGCCTCCTGTTGAACCGTAAATATAGCTTCAAGACAGAGTTGCTTGTTGAAAAATGCGTGTGAATTAAATACATGATATGCTGTTTTTGCTTTTCAGATCTAATTTGGAACAGAGGTTTACATTCCGACTTTTTTTCCTCCAAGGATTGTTCTACATTGATATTTCGATTATTTTTTGGGTGAAGTCCCTTTCTTTTAAGAAGACTGAAAATTCTCAGTAAAGAGTGTAGTTTGTTACATCAAAAGGATTTATTTTCAATGTTTGTTTTAAAGTATTTATATTTCTTTAGAAATGGATAATGCTGGATTATCACAAAGGTTCAATGAAACGCCACAAATATTTTGTCTCTTCACCAATTAGAGCTTTTACCTCTGGATGTAAGTGAGATACAGTGACATGGGCTGTAAAAGACTGCATTTTTCCCTCTTCTGCTTTCATCACTACAATTCCAGTTAAACTTGTATTTTGAAATAAAAATTGTTTACCCTGTAATTATCATGGATTTTGATTAAATACAAATACCCAGTTCGGATTAGTATCAAATCGTACTATGCAGTGTCTGTCCTTATACCCCTTGCCTTGACGTTAACTTGAAAAAGATTTTGATAATATAAAAGGGAGGCAGAAATCTGCATTTAAATTCATAATGCATGATGAATCTGCTTTTCATGTCTAGTAGCGTGCTGCTATTTTTATACTGATTTTGATAATTAAAACGACTCATTATTTCAAAGATGTAAATTTGTCACAGTGGAGGGGTAGGGGAGAAGTAAGGATAAAAAGTAAGCAGCATCTCAAATTTGCAGTTGTTCAGAACTGTTGTCAGCATAGCTCTTCTGTCCAGTGCAGCGGTCAAGCTGTAGTTGCAGAAGATGAACACTGGGTGGCACCCAACTGGACAGGGATACATTAATACAGAACATTAACAGTTGGGTTCGTACTGAAAAATACATAAAATAGTTTTTCCCCAAAGCGAATGCTTAACATTCTTGATATGTTAAACGTGTAGAATATTTTTTACATTATAGAAAAGGTTATGTTAAGAGTAGAGGTTTATTTTAATCTTAAATTCCATACATTGTAAGGTACAACATTAAAGCTTATGTGAACTTTGAATAACAGTATAAATGAGAAAATAAATTTGTGTCAGACGTAGGAAAAGAATCTTTTCATCCAGAATAAATCACTGAAACAAACTCATGGAAAGATTCTTCTCCACCTTCAGACTGGAGGAGTCAGTTAAGACGCTGAATAAAGACTAACATCATCATGCAAATATTATTTTGTGATAGCCTTAGTTTATTTGTCTTCAATTATGTATTTAACAACTCTGAAAGCAGGTTAATGGAAAACTTCCTTTTGTGCCATAAAAATCTGATTCTTGACACTTGTATTCGTTATACAGTCTTTTTGGTATGATGTAAAGTGACTACCCCAATAGATAAAAACAAAATGGCTTTAAATATGGAGTGGCCTCATTGCTTTACATAATTTTTAAGGAGGAGTTCTGTGCTACATTTGAACTTCCAGAGCTTTTGCAGAAACATCTTCTCTTTTTACTTTTTTCTTTAATTATACTGTCTGTTTACCTTACATGGATCTGGTATCTTATTCTAGGGATAACCTTTTCTTAGTATTCAGCAATTTTGCCAAATGTTTCATGGGTTTAAAATACTTGTTTTAAAAACTTGCTAAGTATTGGGGAAAGATACTACCAATACAGCATTCCAACTCCACTGATCTTAAAGTATATGAATTTACTGTTTTTATATGCCTGTAAGTTTCAATTGTGGAGCAACATAAATGCTGTAATGTTTCGGGATAAGGTTTATAAACTATTCCCTAGCTAATTGGTTTCCTCAACATATTAAGCTGACTAAAAGCAGCTCTGAAAATGGTTAAAAGCTCTCAAAACTGATCTTGAGGTCCAAGTGCAGAAGCTATCTGTTCTTTCAGCTGTGCTAGCAGAAGGAATCATAGAATGGTTTGGGTTGGAAAGGACCTTGAAGATCATCTAGTTCCAGCCCCATCCAGCCTGGACTTGAACACCTCCAGGGATGGGGCATCCACAACTTCCCTGGGCAGTGTATGCTTCCCTGTTCCAGTGCCTCACCAACCTCATAGTGAAAAATTTCTTCCTAATATCTAATCTAAATCTCCTCTCTTCCAGTTTAAAACCACTACCCCTTGTCCTATCACTACACGACCTTGTAAAAAGTCCCTCTCCAGCTTTCTTGCAGGTGCCCTTCAGATACTGCAAAGCTGCTATAAGGTCTCTCCGGAGCCTTCTCTTCTCCAGAACAACCCCAACTCTCTCAGCCTTTCTTCACAGGAGAGGTGCTCCACCCCTCTGATCATCTTTGTGACCCTCCTCTGGACCTGCTTTAACAGGTCCATGTCTTTCCTGTGTTGGGGGCTCCAGAGCTGGGCACAGTACTCCAGCTGGGGTCTCACCAGAGTGGAGTAGAGGGGTAGAATCACCTCTCTCAACCTGCTGGCCACGCTTCTTTTGATGCAGCCCAGGATACGGTCGGCCCTCTGGGCTGTGAGCGTACATTGCTGGCTCATGTTGACCTCATCCACCAACACCCCGAAATCCTCCTCAGGGCTGCTCTCAATCCATTCCCCGCCCAGCCTGTATTTGTGGATGTGACTGCCCCAGCCCACATGCAGGACCTTGCACTTGGCCTTGTTGAACTTCATTAGGTTGGCATAGGCCTACCTCTCCAGCCTGTCCAGGTCCATCTGGATGGCATCCCTCCCCTCCAGCACGTCAACCACTCCACACAGCTTGGTGTCAGTGGCTGAGGGTACACTCAGTCCCAACATCCATGTCACCAACAAAGATGTTAAATAGTACCGGTCCCAGTGTCGACCCCTGAGGAACAAAGGTTCATGATTAAATTGCAATGGATATTTACTGAAGATACAGATATTATGGAAATTATACTTGCCAAAACCAATCCTATACATGTGGGAAAAATGTAAAGCGCATGGTCTGTGGTAGGGAGAAATATAAATGAATATACAGCTGTTAAAAGGAACTTACTTCGCTGTACCGGACTTCCCCAGTATAACAGAGACTTCAACTGTGGGACAAAGGTGAAACACTGTTCCTGGCAGAATTGGTTATGGTTTCCCCTGAGGTTCCCTCCAATCTTTATTGGTCCCAGACTCGTGTCTGGCTCAGCCTAAACTCTGCAGAGTTTTAAAGGAAATTTCCTATTTTAACTGTTAATTTCTTATTAATGCTTTGTCTCAACATCATCTGGTTTCTACTTACATGCCAGGCTGCGTCGCCTTCCTTCAACACACTTCCTCATCTTGTTTCTCTGTCCACTGCTAAAGCTCCTTTCACAGACAATCTAGGCAGCTTTATTGTCTAGCCTGGAGAAGAGGAGGCTGAGGGGAGACCTTATCGCTCTCTACAACTACCTGAAAGGAGGTTGTAGAGAGGTGGGGGTTGATCTCTTCTCCCAAGTAACAAGGGATAGGACAAGAGGAAATGGCCTCAGGTTGCGCCAGGGGAAGTTTAGGATAGACAGCAAGCAAAATTTCTTCACAGAAAGGTTTGTCAAGCATTGGAAAAGGCTGCCCAGGGAAGTGGTGGAATTGACATCCTGGAGTTATTTAAAAGACGGGTAGACGTGGTGCTGAGGGACATGGTTTAGTGGTAGTTTTGGCAGTGTTAGGTTGATGGTTGGACATGATGATCTTCAAGGTCTCTTCCAACCTAGACCATTCTATGATTCTAGGGTTACAAGACTGCTGACTCTAAAGCTCCATCTATAAAAGTATTTTCAAGATAAATTTTTAATAATTCTTGTTTAACTTTGGGAACTGCTGCTGGCTTTTTACCTATAGTGTAAAATTGAACAGAGGGATTCAAACATTCCCTTCCTGCAGCTGAAGTGTAAACATTGTGTTCGCTAAGTTGTTTGCCACTTCGAGGTCTTCTTTGTCATTAAAGCTTTGAAACATGATTTTTGATCATTGCTCCCAATCTTCTTTGTCTCTTCACCTTATAATAGGGGCAGCTGTGCATTTGCCTGGACAGTCCTAATGCTTTTCCACCCTAATCCTTAGCAGATATAGTCCAGACACACTAACTGAAAAAAAGTATATGGTTTCAAAAAAAAACCCCAAACTCTCCTCTCCATATGCAAGAGGAAGAGGATCCGGCAACGCACAATTGTTGAGCTCTGGGCCATTTACTTGTTACTACTGATAGGTTGTATCATATGACTGTGCAGTGTCTATGCTAGTGTGCGTATGTGTGGTACTATGTGCTAGTGCCATACATACTTATGATACATACTGTACATATATATGGTATATATGGTACTATATATATATACACACTTAAATTAGCGTACAGTATACAAGCTGGTAGAGGTTAGGCTGGGACAATGATTGCTCTGTAATCTGTGTGATGTCCATGAATGAAAATGAGCTGATGACTAAGGGTGACAGTTTGCTCGCTGTGGTACCTGGCGGGTACCACCATCCTGACCAGGTTCTTCAGGATGAAAAGATAGGGCTTGTGGTGTGTCTAGGTTGTGAACTAATGCTGGGACTGCAGCTCCCTGGGGCCCTCTGGTGATAAGGTCTGGAGAAAAGGAAGGTGAGGACACCTTATCACTCTCTACATCTACCTAAAGGAGGTTGTAGAGAGGTAGGGGTTGATCTCTTCTCCCAAGTAACAAGAGACAGGACAAGAGGAAATGGCCTCAAGTTGTGCCAGGGGAAGTTTAGGATGGATATTAGGAAAAATTTCTTCACAGAAAGGGTTATGAAGCATTGGAACAGGCTGCCCAGGGAAGTAGTTGGGTCATCATCACTGGAGGTATTTAAAAGATGGGTAGACATGGTGTTTGGGAACATGGTCTAGTGATGGTTTTGGCAGTGTTAGGTTAATGATTGGACCTGATGTTCTTAAAGGTCCCTTCCAACAAAGACGATTCTATGTTGCCATGATTCCATGATTCCAAGGTAAGTCCTGTTTTCAGGTGAGTTGGGATGTCGACTGTTTCTGCTGTTGAGCACGCTCCAGTCTAAGCCGCAATTATTTGCTGTTATTGAACATGAATATCATGGGACTTGAGTACCTGTATCATATGGTTCGCTAGAGGACTCAAGCCTAGCTTTTTGTCTGTGGACGACACTATGCTATCCTATAGGTAGTTTGACCATTTTATAGAAGTGAGGACTTGAAAGTTAAAATAAGTGCTGCCTTTTGGAAGATGTGTGGGAAGAGGGAAGTATCTGAAATAATCTTGGAGTGGTCTGAGCGCAGCTTTATTTGTCCCTTTAAACTTGAGGCCCGTAGCGGGCTTTTGTGAAGGTAAGCTGTTGGCAATGCTTTCGCATTTTGATACAAAGCAATGAATGTTCAGAATTTATTTCTCAGGCTGTGTATGCCCTTCCCTTTGGGAAAGGAGGGAGAAGAGGTGAGCAGGAAGGATGTCTTCTCTTTATTATTTTTATCATCACAGCAAGCATGAGTCAGAGTTCCTATTGATTAATTCAGGTTGCTTGTGCTATATCTTGCACATCAAATTTAATGTCAAAGATCAAGTCTGTGACTGTAAAATACAATCTCAACCAAATAGAGAGGCGAGCTAAAAATAGTGAGTACCATCTTGTAGTAATTCCATCTAGGAAGTAGGTGCCAGCAGCAGGGTACCACTAGAAGCATCTAAAGACTTGTTTCTCCTTTCAAGTGCTTGTTTGCTCCTGGGCCACACTTTGGATCCAGATGTTTTAATTACACCAGTTATGTTTCCAGGCTTTCCTTTAGATGCTTAGTAGGACAAAAATACTTTTAAAAAAAATATAGAGATGAGACTGTGTTGTCTTTCCTATGAGATAGCTTTTCTTCTTGCTTTTTCCAATGCATTTGTAGACAGAGAGGGCACTTGCACAACAGTTTTATTTATGCCCAGGCTGTCACCTCAAGAAAGCAAAGCTTAATCAGAAGCTAAAAGAGACTTGGTAACAGTTAAGGGGCCTTAACCTACCGCATCACTTGCCTGACAGTAAATTCTCTTTTGAAGTACTCTTACTGTATTTTGCAGACACTCATTCTTCCCTCTAGTAGAAGTGGGTAGCTCGTCTTTGTGTCTCTAGGCTGTGATGGCGCTGGAGTCTCTTCTGCAGTCACTAGCACATATATTCCTTAATCAGCCCGACCCTTCTTTATGGTTAAGTTAATTAATTTTATTCCCGATTGAGGAACATCATCAGCAAAATGCCCTTGTCTGTATGGCCTCTGGAGGGAGCAGACGAGCAAAAAACCAAACCGACCTTGGCAGATGAGAGCAAGCAGATTGCCTCGACTTCTCCGTAGGAGTTTCTATCGCTGGGTTTCAGGGACTCTGAGGTGTCCAGTGTCTGCAGTAATTATTACCAGCAACAGAAACACTCAAGATATTTATTTTTTTTTAAGGTTTTTGAAGTAGGTCATCTTCCTAAAGAACAAGCTGATTCAAGCATGTAAGTACGGGCAGAGGTACGAGCCTTTCACTGGCAGCAACAAGTGATGGACTCTGCTGTTCCTACATCCAGTAAATATAGGGAAGAGCAGCAGATACACTAGAGGATCCCCATGGGACACCCAGACCTGCATGGGTTATATACATTCCACCACCAGTGGTACCTGCTGTCAGGGAGGTTCAGCTCTGTGACAACCCTCACGACAGTGACAGGACTCTCTGCAGTTGCTGTGTTTAGTCTCTGTGCTTGGAGAGGAAAGCCAAGCACTGCAGAGTGCTTGAGGAAACAGCTTCTGACTTGCAAGGCTTTAAAACTAATTGTAGTAGACAGTGGTGGGGGTGGGGAAAGATGCATTAATGAGGTTTCTGAGAAGATTTTTACTCTGTTGCTACCTGACCCAGTAGAAAGATCTCCCCCGCTCATGGCTGAAACTGGAGATGTATACAGAAAATACAGCGGTTAAAAGCTGTAGTCCTGGAGACTCGCTGAGAAGCCCAAGACCCTGAAAAGCTGTGGAAGACCTTGCCTTCTTCTAAACCTATGGACAGCCACTGTCCCAACCTGCCTTGTCAAATTGCTCTGGAAGAGGTCTGGGACGGAGTCTAGCAACAGCTCAGTCGCAGGGACCCTTCTGTCTTGAGCAAATAACAACACATATCTAGATCATAAGTTTTGCTGAAAATGGCAGAAGTATCCAGTGCTAAGTAACTGTGTAGAGTATGACAGAGTATCTAGAGATGGATCTTCAGATTGGCGATACAACCTCACAGTTCTCTGCTGCTAATTGACTGCAGCCCAGGAGCCTGAATAGAAATGAAAAGGAAGAAGCCACAGATCAGTTGTTAGTGTGTGTAGGGATAGGTTTCCCCTTGATTTGGGAGATAGCTTCTTAAGCTCTGGAGAGGTAGTGGTTAGATTTTTGCAGCTGTTAGCCTAACCAGAAGGACCTGAAGCAGCTTATTCTCTGTGAATCTGCGGCTTATGAAATTTTTAACAGAACGTTTGGTTCTTCGCATCTAAATGGCACTAGCCACTTCAGAAATGAAAAGGTACAGGTGCATCCATTGATTTTAATATACATAAAGATCTTGGATGGTTCTGACAGCCCTGTTAGCTGAAAACGTCTTAAAAAGATGCCCTAAGACCCATTAGTGTGGGTGTCCAGTCTTACTGTATTCCAATTGAGGGACTGGGCCAGAAGTAATGGGCACCCTGTATCCCACTGCAGTTGTCAGCGCCATCCCCTTAATAGCAGCTTACACCACTTGCAACTTAGTAATGTGTCTTTGGACAACTACTGTTAACCATACTATTGGCAAGTGAGCAGAAACCTCTTCCCAAAATAGGGCAGCAATTTCACAAAAGTGTTGGAAATGTGCAGCAGCATAGGGATTAGAATCACAGAATTGTCTAGGTTGGAAGGGACCTTTAAGATCATTGAGTCCAACCATCAACCTAACACTGCCAAAACCACCACTAAACCATGTCCCTCAGCACCACATCTACACGTCTTTTAAATACCCCCAGGGATGGCGCTTCCACCACTTCCCTGGGCAGCCTGTTCCAATGCTTCATAACTTTTTCGGTGAGGAACTTTTTCCTAATATCCGTCCTAAACCTCCCCTAGCACAACTTGAGGCCGTTTCCTCTTGTCCTATCCCTTGTTACTTGGGAGAAGAGATCAACCCCCACCTCTCTACAACCTCCTTTAGGTAGTTGTAGAGATCGATTGTTTCACTAAAAAGGTGAGTATGCCGCCTGTATGTGGAACAAATACTGTCACTGGTGTATTGTTATACTATCATCAACTAATGAAACAATTGTTGAAAGGTAAGTGGAAAAAGCTGAAATTAGCTAGTGCTCCTCTGTATTTAATTACACCGTAAACCTTGGCCTCCTTCTCTTCCCCTCCTCTCCCCAATCTGAATTGATGCTATTGTATTGCTAGGTGTACATTTTGTCTACAAAGGTAGGAAGACTGATCTCACGCTTCATGAAACACTTTAAACTGAACCAAACTGAAATGTTTTAAACTGTTACTGTTTAGAACTACAAAAGTCAAGGTTAACTGTAGTATATAACATAGGATAATACAGAAAATAATATGGTAACTAAGAAAGAGAACAGAATATAGCCAGTAGGTGAATACGCATGTGTTGTTGCAGGCAGCTTAGGCTAACCTAGCAGTAGTTATATGGGCAGACATTAGAGAATCAAAAAACATTGAAGATGTGTGTCTGATTTAGGGCATGAAGAAGCATTTAGAAGAAACAGCTTGAGTGCCAAGTAGCCAATAACTGTATATTGAGAAGATAGCATGACCGTTTCTGATTACTTCTATAGGTTGACACCTTCTAAATAAATTAATATAATAAAAGGGGGAAGGGATGAGAGCATGGCACCTAATAGTTTCCTTCTTTAACACTCAAGCCCTCCTTAAAACAGGTAATTTCCTTATTACTCATTTTCAAATTAATATTTACTCTTGATTGAATAGGTTTTTCATTCTGTACTTACATAATCATCATTTGCACATGACTGTAGAAAATTTTAGTTTATATTCTTATATTCTTTATTTATCTTGCACAGTAAGGATAAGGGAATATCTTTTCACCTTCCTATGAAAATCTGATTCTTCTGGGACGAAGTCCTTGAACTCATGATTTCTTGGTTAATGCCAGGTGGCCACATGCATTTCTTTAGCTTCATTTTTTTGCTGTCCACACATTACACTGGTTCTCTCGTACTGCTCATTGCTGAGATTTCTCAAGGGACTTCTGCATCTAATTCCTCTATCATGAGAAATATTGTTATCATGGGACCACAGTGTTGTTCCTAATAGCTTAATATGCCTTAATAATTATCTTTTCCATGTCATTCCTGTAAAAAAATGATATTCTTTTTATTTTACCTCAACATACCAAAAGTGGATAAACTTGGTAGAAGCATCAGATACTGTTTTCCCTAAGGACACGGTTCAGTAGATGCCACTCAATGTTCCTTCCAATGGCTAACTAACTGTATATTATTTTTTCTCTCTCCCAAAACTACACTTTCCTCAAGGGGAACACATATATGTGTATTAGAACGTAGACATACAGGAGTAAAGGTCTTTAGGTGAGCTCCTGGTTTATTCAAAAAACTTTAAAGGATCAAGGAATCTTTGGTAACTGTATGCCATAGATAATTCTCTATGTTTCTAAATAACTTAATGTGGATATTATAGATAGAAAATGCTTTTTCAAGCCATATATTAATATTTTTCAGAAATATTTTTGAAATTGGTTTGTATGGCAACTACTTCAAAGAGCGTGCGCAACTCACTAACCCTAATTCTGTTAGAGGTATCTTATTTTGACACTTAATTTACTGAAATCTATACTTACTGTTCTGTTAGACTAAATTATTTCTTCCAGTAACAGTCTATTGCTTGTGATAAGAAATGGGGAGTTACTAGCACAGTAAGTCGATTTGAAATGTATTGGGCATGGATCTTCCACCCCCACCACTACACATCTTTTTCCAGTAAATTCTAACCTCTGGATTAAGAAATCCAGAGGTGGCAGACAAAGTAGGTTCTGTTTCTTGTTCCACCTGCTATCATCTCCACCACACTCTGTTGCACTTCCCAATTAGTCCCATCTTAATCTTAAGTAATAGAGCTCCAAGTAAGTGCACGTCATCTCTTGTGATATCAACTGAGCACTTCATAAACATGTGAAAATATCCAGTCTCTGTCAGACTGAAAGGACCGTCTGGACCCTCTCATCCTGCTTTGGAAATAGCCAAAAGCAGATAGAGCAGAATGTAGAAAACGGGTCATATGCAATGAAATCTCTCTGCTTATATGATCTTCCACCTCCAGCACTTACCAGCCTGGGGATTCGCCAGCTGGAGCTCACTGTGTCATGATAAAGCCCTCCCTTTTCAGTCAGGGAAATGGGGAGTGAGGAAGAGAGTCATTCAGAAAAAGTCAGGAAAGGGATTTTTGATTCTACAAGTGTCCAGGTCTGCTCTGGGGCCGTATCAGGAATCTGGACTGGGCACTCAACTCCAATCAGAAATACATATTTTAGTGGCATTGCTTAAAGACAGTAGCACAAGATTTGTTCTTTTTGGTCAAAAAGCAGTTTCCCCTGGAGTCTGTTCTTCTGTTAGGAAGCTCAGCTGTAAATCACCGAGAGCACTATATATGCTAGCAGAATATTTGAGTCATTTTAGAACAATTACAAAGGGGAAAATACATTCCTCTCTGAGGACTGAGAAAACCTTGAGGTCAGTTCTCTTCATCACACACCAGGAAAGTGCTAGACCTTCAGCTCAAGTCGAGTCTCTCTCCAGGCTCCTGTTGGATGCTCCCCACCCCACCTGAAAAGACTTCAAATCTTCATTCTCTCCATAGACGTGTGATGGTGTCTGCCTTGCTCATTAGCAGCCTGCTGAGATTTGCCATGGAGCAGAACCACCTCCTGTGGTGGTGGGGCTGCACAGGGGTTCTCTGAACCCTTTGGTGTCCTCAAGAACTGCTTCTGTCACTGAGATATGCAGAAATACTGTCTCAAGCTCTGGTCAAACTTTTGCTCAGTATGCCATCACAAAAGCATTTAAATTTGATGGTGCAGTTGGCTGCTCCTTCAGCCTCTGTTTTTATCCTTCGTTCAGCTGCATGAGACTAGGTAAAGGTGTAGGGGATATTCTGTTTAGAGGCAGTATAATATATATAATATATATAATATATAATATATATATAATGTATATAATATATATAATATATATCCCTGTGACAATCATTTGGAGCAAAAAGCTAACTCATTTACCAAAAACTAGAAGCTATTTAAAAATGGATGTTCTTCCTCTGTATTTACCTTTGAATCCCTCAACAAAACCTGGGTATGAGATGCAAGCAGATGATGAGGCATGTTCTTCCCCTTTCGTAGGTTGCTTGTGTAGTTTGACAGAGGAAAGTACTGCTAGATCTAAAAATGTTTGCAGCTCAAATAATCACGTCTATGTATAGCACAGTGAGAATATGTCTTCGGACAGCAGGTTTTGAAGAACTTCCTGGGTTTTGTGCTGTGAAATAAAGGCTAAGTGTACTCTAGTCCCTGTTCCAAGCGTCTTGTGTAGATAACACATGCATGCCTAAAGACACAAGGTGTAAATCACTGACTGCTCCCCAAACTAGAACTTTCATGATATTTGGGGAGTTAACATGGATCCTCAGAACACACTGAAGAACATGATATGTGAGGAGAAAATGGGATCCAGTGGAGACCAGAAGGACTATTGCATCTTGCATATCAATCACACATTCAGATTAGGGGCTCCTGCCTGTTTACATAGTTTTTAATTGTTTTTTATGGTAACAATAACGAACGCACCTAGTTTACATAGCTGAAGTACTATACTCGTATGGTTTCTTCAGCAGATGTTATTATGTTGTACTATTATGCAATAATAAGAAATCAGAAGCCACAGAAACCTTGTTCTCTCTTGGCCTGAACTGAATTAATGGTAGCATGGGAGTCTTTTCAACTAAAGTTGTCCCATTGTAGTTATATTGTGAAATTAGTCCCTTGATGGTACTGAAGGTTAGTTTATATTTACTGGTATAGAGTTGAGTATTGACCACTTTATGAAGTTGGTATTTGTGTTACTTTATTTCTGTATAGTTGTGTTGGCAGGACAATATTGCATTGGTATATTGGCACAGAAAAGGATTGGAAACTAACATTTATTAAAATATGAAAGTTTCTGAAATAGTAAAAATTCTAACACTGATCATTAGCAAGACAATGTTTTTGAATAAATGATCTTTCCTGGTCAACGCTCATTTTGAACCTCTTCCATAGTGTACCAATACAACAGTTTGTGCCACACATTCTGAACCATCTCAGGGCAGTTAAGCTACTTAAGAAAACTGTTTTGATTTGGGTTTTTTTGCAAATCTGTTTTTAAGCTAGCATCTCATTGAAATCTTCTGTGTTCTGAGTTGTGTCCCTTGCCTCTTGTTCATCCACAGTGTGCAACCAAGAGGAGTCTGGCACTCCAGTCTCTTTCCCTCCACCCCAATTATGTAATTGCAGACTGGAGTAAGATCTCCCCTCATCATTCTTTTCTACAGGCTGAGCAAACCCAGATCTCTCAGCCTCTCCTCAGTATCATGTGCTCCAGTCCCTTCAGCAGTCTTGTTAGTCATCCACTGGTGGTGCCCAGTGATAGGACAAGAGGGAACGGGCACACACCTGAACACAGGAAGTTCCATTTAAACATGAGGAGGAACTTCTTTCCTTTGAGGGTGGCAGAGCACTGGCACAGGCTGCCCAGAGAGGTGGTGGAGTCTCCCACTCTGGAGACATTCAAAACTCGCCTGGACGTCATCCTGTGCAACTTGCTGTAGGTGACCCTGCTCTGGCTGGGGCGTTGGACTAGATGATCTCCAGAGGTCCCTTCCAACCCTGACCATTCTGTGATTCTGTGACTCACTCGTTTTTCTCATGCTGGGGAGCCCCAAAATGGACACAGTACTTCAGGTGCAGTCTCAACATAACGGTGTTCTTCACTGCAGTCTCAAACAAGCATCTGGTGTATGATTTTTTGTCCACTACTGAGCCGTTGGAGCATTTGATCTGAGTCACAAGACTTGAACTTGACTCCAAGAATCTGAGAGCTCCTGACTCGCTTCCCTGTTAGAGAAGGTAACTGAATGACTCTGTCTCAGCAGAGGATTTGCGTGAAGTGAAAAAATAAAATTGGGACATATTGCATAAAAAATTTAGAGATTCCTTTTTTTTTTTTTTAGACTACCTTTCATCTTCAATGCAAACAGATGCACCTGCTGTATCTCTAGTGAAGTTACTGTCATAACTGCAGATATATAGATCTGAAAACCCTTTTGGGGGGGGGCGGGGGGGGCGAATAATTCTCATGTTTTATGGACTACCTGTGAATTATTTTCTTATTTTTTTTTCACCTGTGTGGGCTTTTTTGAAGCAAGTTTTGTTAATAGCTATTGAACTTAGTTGGGAGAATAAGTGAGATTCATCTGTCACTGCAGATATCTGAACCACATAAAGAATCTTCCACAAGACAACAGATTTTATATGCGTTTGTGTCTCAAGCTTAGATTGGGACTTTTGCTAAATTCAAGTTAAGGCTTAAGATTTCTTCAACATTCAGTCGCCAAAGTTCAATATATTAAAGTGGGTTTTTGGGGGGTTGGTTTTTGGGTTGGTTTTTTTTCTGTCAGAACTATATGGTTACCAAAAGGGATTGGCTACATAGGATGGTTGTGGAAGGGTTTTTATCTGTTATTTCAGTGGTTTTAGTTTGAGCTAAGATTCAAAAGTCTGACTTATATCTACTGAATCCCAGCTGAGAAAAGTAAATGCTAGTATAAAAGGTAGGACATACTTCTCATACCAGAAGGACCTTCAGAAGCATACTTGTTTGAACTGTGACGTTCTGGAATTATGTTTAAGTTCATGATTAAATGAAGTATTTTTCTTAAGTCTAAAACCAGTCTGAGTGTTCATTCTGTAGGATCATTTCTTCATCTTTTTATTTAATTAGCTAGCAGCCTTTCTTCTAGGGAGGTGCCTTCTGAGGAAATAAACAAGTGCAACTGCTGTAATAATGTCATTGTTGTTATTGCTGAGAGCCGGTCTATTCAAGCCCCATTTTAAACTCCCTTCCTGTATCTATCTGGGTGGACAGTTTGGTGGATAACAACTTGCTGGATGGTCACATCCAGAGGGTAGTGGTCAGCGGCTCAATGTTCAGAGGAAGATTGGTTACAAGTGGTGTCCCTCAGAGGTCTGTATTGGGACCAGTACTGTTTAATATCTTCATTAATGACATTGACAGCGAGATCGAGTGCACCCTCAGCAAGTTTGCAAACGACACCAAGCTGAGTTGTGTGGTTGATATGCCTGAGGGATGGGTTCCCATCCAGAGGGACCTGGACAAGCTCGAGAAGTGGGCCTGTGTGAACCTCATGAGGTTCAACAAGGCCAGTTGTCCTGGACCTGGGTTGGGGCAACTCCCAGTATCAATACAGGCTGGGGGATGAAGGGATTGAGAGCAGCCCTGCCGAGAAGGATGTGGAGGTAATGGTGGATGAAAAGCTGGACATGAGCTGGCAAGGTGCACTTGCAGCCCAGAAGGCCAACAGTATCCTGGGCTGCATCAAAAGAAGCATGGCCAACAGGTCAAGGGAGGTGACTCTACTCCACTCTGGTGAGACCCCAGCTGGAGTACTGTGCCCAGCTCTGGAGTCCTCAGTACAAGAAAGACATGGATCTGTTGGAGCAGGTCCAGAGGAGGAACACAAAAATGATCAGAGGGCTGGAGCACCTCTCCTATGAGGAAAGGCTGAGAGAGTTGGGGTTGAGTTCTGGAGAAGAGAAGGCTCCGGGGAGACCTTATTGCAGCCTTTCAGTGCTTAAAGATGGGGACAAACTTTTTAGCAGGGCCTGTTGCAATAGGATGAGGGGTAATGGTTTTGAACTAAAATAAGGAAGATTTAGACTAAAGATAAAGAAGAATTTTTTTACAATGAGGGTGGTGAAACACTGGCACTGGTTGCCCAGAGAGGTGGTATATGCCCCACCTGAGCAGCCTGATCTAGTTTAAGATGTCCCTGCTCATTGCAGGGGGGTTGGACTAGATGACCTTTAAAGGTCCCTTCCAACACAAACTATACTATGATCTATTCAAAGGCCCTATATATTTGCCACTGCCTTGGTGTCAGCAACCCCTAAAGTCAGTTTTCTATCTCTAAAATTTAAGACAGAAGAATCTTCAGATCAGTCTTCTGAGTGTCAGAAGTTGAAGACCTCTTCCATGGCCAAACAGCAACTGTCACAGACACACAAATGGAAACAGTCACTGGTGGTTCAAACAGCACCAGCTTTTACTGGACCAGTAGTGGATCAGGTACTGGATCTGCATGAGACAAATGCAAAAGGCAGGTAAAAGGAGACTTCTGTTACTTGGACACTGTTGAAAGCCTTGCTCAAGTCAACATAAATAACATCCACTTCTCCCCCTTCCTCCACCAAGCTACTCATATCATCTCATCAGACGGGAGGCATGATCTCCACTTGGTAAATCAATGCTGACTACTCCCCAACACCTTCTTATGCTTAATATGTTGGAAATCATTTGCAACACCACCTTCCCTGGGGCTGAGTTGAGGCCACCTGCCCTGTAGATTCTTGGATCCTCCTTTTTGCCTTTCCTGAAGAGAGAAGTGACATCCCCAGGAACGTCCCCTGATCACTGTCACCTTTCAGACATTAGCGAGAGTGGCCTCACAATGACATCGGCCAGCTCCATGATGTTGTAACTTACATAATTCAAATCTAGAGGAAGCAGCACACTCCGTGAATTGCAGGATTTGCAGGGAGGAAGAAAACTGATCCTTAATTGTACATGACAGTGATCTTTAACCTTTGAAATTAAGGTAAGTTAATGTTTGATTAACATCAGATGTTTACTCAAGTTTTGAAATGTACGACAACTATCTAAATACATCTCTGTGAGACTTCTGTAAAGTTATGCTATTTTACCTTTTTAGCATACATATTTCTGTTTTCTTTGTTGAAGTTTTATACATTATAAACCAAACCATCTGATTTTTCAGCACTTATAGGTGCATTAGATGCATCCCATCAGGTATCTTCTGGCTCTAGTTTCTCCCGGTATGGCTGCTCTGCTCCTCTCCTTTAGATACATCATGTCCTACCACTTCTCCACTGAAACCTAGAATACTGGATCCAAGGTCAAATCCACAATACAAGAAAGAATTCAGTTGTGTAGAATAGATGGATATACATACTACCATCTGAGGATGGGTTTTTTTTCTGTAAGGAAAAAAAACCCACAAAAATTCCACACTTCTAAACAGGAGACAAGCAGCTTACTGTTCCCCTGAATATGGTAAAGCAAGCTCTATTGGTGGTGACACTTGAAAATCATATTGACTATAAATTACCTTATTGCCATTTGCCTAAGATTATAGAAATTACATGGGCTGTCATATGCATGGCAACTGGCCTCTTGCAAGTGTCACAAAAGTCCACTTTTTAGATCCAAAGTATGCAGGTCCAACCAATTGGCCTACAGGAGAGCTGGGGAAGGACTTTTTACTAGGGCATGTAGTGACAGGACAAGGGGGAATGGCTTCAAACTGGAAGAGGGCAGGTTTAGATTGAACATTAGGAAGAAGTTTTTCACTTTGAGGGTGGTGAGGCACTGGAACAGGTTGCCCAGAGAGGTTGTTGAGGCCCCATCCCTGGAGGTGTTCAAGGCCAGGCTGGACGTGGCCTTGGGCAACCTGGTCTAGTGGGAGGTGTCCCTGCCTATGGCAGGGGGTTGGAACTCGATGATCTTCAAGGTCCTTTCCACCCTAAACCATTCTATGATTCTATGATTCTAATTCAACCCCTTTTGAAGGCATTCTTCCCTGTACCATCCAGCATTGCTAGAACAGAAGTCTATGGACAGCACAGAGGGTCAAAGTGCTGGGAGCAGAATTTGTTCATAGTTCTAGGTGCTTCTATCTCCTCTGCTTCAGAGAATGCTCTATAACTCTGTTGTACTGAGGACAGAATTGTAATTTTGAAATTATCTTTCTATTGACATTTAAGTGCCAAATGGACTATTACAATTTGATCTGCTCCATCACATCAAGCTATTCAGAAAAACCTGGCAAATTTATTTATTGTCTTTCATGTGCAGCTTATTCCTAACTGACAAAGGCAATGGCAGTCCACAGACTTAGAGGAAAATTATGATCTTCAATATTTCCTGATGGAGGAAAAAAAAAATGCAATTGAGAAAGGGACACTTTGTATTTCTGTATCATGCAGTGTGGGAAACTACTGGGCTGAGATGTTATGGAATCGATACAGTTCACAGCAGAATACGTCTATTTATATCAAGATATTTCCCACAGACCAAAGAAATTGAATAATGCTTTGATAACAGAAGGCCAGAGAAAGGCTAATTACTAATTTAGGTCCTCTTTGTTTCAGACATGGGCAGAAGGAGCAACTAAGCCTAGATTCAGATTTTAATGTGGTAGAGGAATAAGACAAAGTTGGAAAGGTGAATGGGTGCCAGGGCAAGGGGAAGAGGGATGTGGAGCAGAAGCACGACTTGAATACCTTTCCTTAGCTGAAGTCTCTTGCTGTACTTCTAATTCCATAAAGTGGGTTGATGAGAGGTGTTGTCTTAGTTATGCAACTCACCAAGGTGTTTCCCATCTGTTGAATCTTCTCTCTTCAAACAGGCTAGGTGACAATCTTCTACCACCACTCATGAAACCAAACAAGTTAATAAATAGATTAATAATAGGGCTTTATTAATAAGATGTTGTGAAGACCTGAAACCTGCTGCAAGATATTCATTCATAAGAATGCTGATTGGAAGGCACCTCTGAAGGTTGTCTTTTCGTTGGACCATCTCAGTACTAGATTATGTCACTCTTGAGTTTGCCTGAGCCTTGAAAAGCCCCAGTGACAGAGATTCCTCCACCTCCCTGGACAACCTGTTCTAGTGCCCAGCTACCCTCTTGTTGATTTTATTTTCTGGTGCCCAGTCTGAACCTCCCAAGCTGTAAACTGTGGCAATTGTTCTTTGTTAGACCAGCTGGCAGTAGCAAGAAGAGTTTGGCTCTTTCAGTTTTCTAATAATACTTCAAGCAGTTGTAGGCTGATGTTATGTCACTTCTCAGCTTCCTTTTTACCAGACTAAATAAGTCCAGCTCCTTCAGCATCTCCTTAATAGCCTTCTTGGTAGCCGTCCACTGAACTCTTCCCAATTTCACCATGTCCCTCTTGATCAGAGGTATCCAAACCTAAACACTATTTCAGGTATGGCCTCACCAGTACCAAGTAGAGATTATCAGCAAATTTTCCTTTATGTGCTGGCCACACTTCTAATGTTAACCCAGTATGTAGCTTCTTTCAGAAGAGCATGTTGCAGGTTAGCATTCAAACCACGGTGCGCTGTAACCCACAAGACTATGACCTAGCCAGCCACTTCCCAGCCCGTACCCGTACATGGGGTTATTCCAGCTGCTCCAGGTACAGAACTCCATACTTCTTATAAGGATCATGAGGTCTCTGTCCAATCCTTAAGTTTCTCAGGGTCCTTCTGGGTTGAACCAGCAGCCACTTCCCCTAACTAAGTGCTATCTGCTGAGAATGAGCTCTGAGTTGCAGCCACGTTGTTAACGAAGGCATTGGGTATGGGTGACCCCAGGGTGCTTTGCTGATTACCAGCCAAATATTGAGTTATTGACTGCTACCCTTACAGTCAGTTTTCAGCTCATCTAAACAGTCTGTTTGTCCAGTCCCTGCTTCTGCTGTTTCCAGAGGGGAAGGCTGGGGAAGCTGGTGTCAAAAGCCATATTCAAATCAAGGTATATTACACCCACCACTCTGTCCTTGCCCACAGAGCCAGTCATTTTATCATAGCTGGCAATCAGGTCAAAAACACGGTTTGCCTTCCTGGGCTGACTACTGCTGATTATGTGCTCCATGATCTTTCCATTGACTGAAGTGAATCTGACCGGCATATAGTTTCCCAAGTCCTCCTTTTTGCCTTTTTTCAAGATGCAGATTGATAGTGGCCTCACACTCAGGCCCACCAGTTCTTCCAGTAGCTTGGGGTGATTCCCATCCAGCCCACTGGATCTGAATACATCCAGTTTCTCTAACCTGTTGCTCCTCCATTGCTGGCTGCCCAATACCTTCACTGACTGTGCCTGTCCAGGCAGGGGTCTGGGATTTAGATTTCACTGTGAAGAAAGAGGCAGAAAAAAGTCACTGAGTTCGTCATCTTTTTCATTGACTAGTTGTCACTAGGGGCCTCATCAGCAGAAACCCATTTTCCTTGAACTTGCTTTTCCAATTAACATTCTCACAGAATCTGCCTTGTTCCAACCAGCGCCCCTCGGCAGCCTCAGCTCCGGCTCGGCTTTGGCCTTCCTGATTTTGACACTAAGTACCTAACACTGCTTTTTTTTTTTGGTGTCTGTCAAGTGGTAGTGGCTTACTTAAGACATCAGAATAATTTAAATTAGTTTGGCTAACCTAAATCACACAGGAGATGTTTTTTTCTGACTCTTGCACGCTTTTGCTCCAGCAGGCCAAGACTCACGAATGAATATGGAAAAATGGCTCCAACTGCAGAAGCAATTGTCTGCCAGTAGGAAGACATGGAAAAGATGTCTGAAATCACAATCCAGTGAAATGTGGTTAATACAAATATCAGTAAAAATGGGATGGAATTCTTCTGGTCTTTAAAGATTTAGAGGAGAGATGCAACTAAACAGTGAAGACCAACAGATCACTCTATAAGAAGGTTTAGGGTTGTCAGCCACTGGGAAACATTCTTGGAAGAGGATCATACACCGAATAGTTCAAGTTCTGGACTGGGATCAAGGTTAATTTGATTGCTAAGAGCTTAAATTTAAAAGTAGGGAACAAAGCTGGGAAAGGCTCATTTCGTCTGCATGATGATAATGTAGTGAGAAAGAAATATCAGAGGGCCAGAGGAATGCAAGTGCCAATACTGATAAGAGCGCTTGCTGGCTAACACAGAGTGGGAAAGTATTGGCTAAAAATTAGCCTCTTGTGGTGGCCAGTATGAAGCTGTTACATTGGCACAACAAAAAAAGGATCCAGAACAACTGAGTCAGAATGTGTAGTACAGAGACCTGTGGAGGATTAGCAGTTGTGGCTGAAATATCAGGATGGAAGTATATGCATCATTTAGGAAAGACAGAAGAGAAAAATAAAGATGATGAAATAGTGTTATGCATTACTAACTTCAGAGAAAGAAAAGGGACATTATATATCAGATGGATCATGTTTGAATTAAAATCATTTAGAGAAAGGCAGAAAAAATACTGTACTGAAGTATCAGAGAGCCTGAAGTATTCATCAGAGCCTGAGGGCTGGATTTAGACAGGGATGTAGGTCACTGCCATGTCATTTGGAAAAGAAAAGAAGTATCCTTAGTAACTCTATAAATATGGAAAAGTTTAAGTCCTCAGATTGGAAGACCTACCTATTCATAGATGTGCTAACAGATCACTACACCACAGTAACAAGATATGCGAGAGTGCTATGCAAACTTTCTGTCATATGGCTTGGAAGCAATATGCAGAGTCAGTTTTTAACTACAAGTAAGCAATTTCCATTATTTTTAACAGAGTTTGAATGAAAAGAAATTCTGAAATGGCAGAATTCTCATTGAATAGAAACACTAGGTTTAGCCATCTTAATTTCTTCCAACTAGTTGGGTTAGTTGCATCAGGCTGTATCTTCAAATTGAGCTTGAAGACAGAGTAAATAACTTCTCTCATAATTTAAAACCAAACTTTGAACATTCTGATATGCAGTAGAAATGACAAAAAAGGAAATTACAAGATACATACTAGACATAATTAGACCTGATTTTCAAGGGGCAGGGGGAAGACTAAATTGTCAAAGAGCTAGCCTTCAGAAAATAGACTAAATGACTGCAAAAAGAACATTATGCATTTGGTACTGTCCTTTACATTATTTCCACAGGATCTGTCATGCCTATTTTTATTAGCCTACTAGCAATCACCAGATCTTTTTATTTTATATTTTGGTCTCTCTTATGTTTGCTGCAGAGGTTTGTAAACATTTACAAACCATTCACTATGTTTGCTCAGCTATAACCCCTATAAAATTAAAATCTAGAGGAAGCAGCGTGTTCCATGCATTGCTGGATTGGCAGGGAGGAAGAAAATTGATCCTTAATTGTATGTGGGAGTGATCTTTAGCCTGTGAAATTAAGGTAAGTTAATGTTTGATTAACATCAGATGTTTACTCAAGTTTTGAAATGTACGACAACTATCTAAGTACATCTCTGTGAGACTTCTGTACAGTTATTTTATCTTTTTAGAATATACATTTAAGATTTCTTTGTTGAATGTTTATACATAATAAACTGAAATAACTGATTGTTCTGTTCAGAGGCAGATTGTGTAATTTGTTATAGCTGTGTTGAAGTTGGTGGATCTCAGCCTGAGGACCCATTTCATTCTCGATGAACAAGTTTTGTCAATAGACCCTCCCCTTTTGTGTTAAAATGTTCAGTATAATTTTTTATACCCATTGATTTGAGACTCAGCTCAACCATTTTTCAAACACTGCTTGCTTCAAAATTATTGATCTCATTTTAATAACCAGGAGACCTTTAGACTGTAAGCATCTACAGCCTGATTTATCTTGCTTTGAAGCAACCACAGAATCACTGTGACCAGCGCCGCATTCTCTATGTTTGAGTGCGCCAAGTCACACGCATGAATAAATGTCACGGTCTGTGGAAGTTAAGGAAGAATGAAAATTGATTATGAAAGTAAATAAAATCCTCATCTTTTACAATGTTCTTTCTCTCTCTTTAAATAAAAGCAATCAGAATTCAACTTCTGTTTTCCTACGCTGGGCAGGTTTTAAGTATATACTTAAGTCGCATCTGGGTCTGTTGTGGATTCCTCATAGGTAGTCATGAAAGAAGACCTAAACCACACTGACTTCTCTCCTCCAATTATTATGTCTTTCCCAGAATTACCTTATGGATAGTACTCAGAAAGGCTGAGGCATGGGACTTACCGGTCATATGTGAAGGAGTGAGCACGGGAGCATGCAAACGGTCTCACTGCGAGTGTGAGGCAGGGTCCCCTGTGCACATGCAGTACTACTCATAAATTCATGTAGCCTCAAGACTGCCTGGCTTCTGGGACCTACCTGGTCTATATGTTCCAGAGGTTTTTTATCCCCATGGTAGTCATGACTTCCCTTCAAGGTGACTTCATTTCTTATACATGGGATGCTAGTTTAACCAAAATGTAAAAAACTAATTCTCTACTGACTGTCTGCCATTTGATGCAGTATAATTATTACTCAATGATAACTAAATTTAATTAGTTTAATGCTATTTTAGGCATTCAATCAGAGTAGAAATATCTTAGGATTTGATATTCCATAACCTTGAGAACAGCCTATTAACAATCTGATGTAGATATGTTCCTGTCCATGCTTCTATCATGTATGAATACAACATAATCTTCCCCTATATGAATAGATGTACTGCTGGGGAAGGAATGTTCTTCTTCCTGGCAAAGTACGCTGGTGTGCAGTTAAACAAAAATATTACAAATAATTGCAAATCCTTCAGGCAAATATCAATCACTTCAGCAGGTGGTGAAGAGAAACGGAGAACCGTTTCTATGGCTGCAGGGCAGACATTCCTTCCTTCCTAAGCAAGACTTATCTTCTCCTGCCTCTCCCAGCAAATGCTAAGACTGTGTCACATCCTGTTAAAGCATGAAAAGCTAACAGAGCTTTTGCCTTTTCTTTGCCTTTTCTTTAAACCTTTAGTTTAATCCCAGAATTAAAAGCAATCCAAAACTCATCAAAATCTAACTTGTTCGGATCCCCCAGTGATACCTGGCCACAAATCTGCAAAGCAATTACTAACACAGCTCTTCATGGCTCACAGGGTTCTGAATCTTGGAGGAGAAGAGCAGGTATTTGGTGGTAAATGAGGAAGGCCTTATTTACGGGAGAACTGGAGAAATAATATATACCACCCTTTCAATGAAACATTGATGAAAAAATATTCAATTTAAATCATGTGTGAAATAGGTTTGTGCTGCATTCCACTACTGTTTATCCCATTCCTGTGCTCAGTAAAGCAGGGTGTGTAGGCAGGGGTATGTTTGTACATGACTTAAAATGCCTGTGCAGTCAGTAAATAACGAAGGACAAGGTGATGAGAGAGTTTCTCTCTTTCTCCCTTTTCACTTATTTTTGTGAAGACTGACACCATTAGTCACACCAAGTCAAAAAGCTCCGGCTGAACTTCAAAAGATAACATCAATGTGTGAGGCAAGTGAGAATATGCCCCTAGTTCAAGGCTTTCTGGGAGTATAAAAAATCATATATGGCATAGGATATTGGGGTAGAAGATGTGGGATTTTACAATATAAGGGGTTTTTTTAATATGTTTTCATGTGGAGGAGAACTAATATACTTTCTACATGCCAAATGACAAATACAAAAGCAATCCATTATGATTCATCCTAAAAATTATTTTAACATTAGGCTGATATTATTCACTGATTGACACTTCTTAGCTGTTAAGTACATAAAAATAAAGCAGACAGATGTAGTTCAAGCTTTGCCAGACTGAGCTGCATATTGGTCCTGCTCTTCAATCAAGGGAACTTAAAAAGGTAGTTTAATTCCTGTGGATATTCTGCCCATGGCTTCTTAGACAGTGAGAGACAAACAGAAATTGAAGCCATTTCACCAGAGCAAATTCAGCTATATTTTATACAAACATTCATGACTAAAAGGTAGAAGTCCTTTAGAAACACCACTATGACTTTTGAATTCAAAATTGTGGTTTTGAAACAGAGTACCATTTTGCTATTGATATTGAGCTTCAAGACCAACACCACCAATGGGTTTTATAGAACAGTTCCAAGCAACTGGAAAAAAAGATTTTCTCAGTTATCATGCCACATCTCAGTTTATTGACTCAGTGCCCAAGAATTTTTCATGTAAGGTTGATGCTTCATGAGGAATATTTCTTATTGGCCAATTAGTCCATGAGCATTTCTGCCATTTGCAAACCTAATTTCCCAATAACTCTCTAAGTACAATTATGGTTTATAATCTATTTTAGGGGAATGCTAAAGGTGGCAAATTAATAGTTCAACAATCAGGAATAACTATGATTAGTTATACTCGCCACCCTTCTTCAGTTTCTGATATATGTGTTACAACTCTTTTTAACTTCGAGTCATCTTCTGTTTCTCTTAGAGGACATGAACTTAGCCCATGAAGAGGAGTACTTGTCTTTCGATGAATTTGTATTGTCTGTAAAAATACTTTGGTGTGAGCACTCAATTTCATTCAGAAGTTATAAGAGAGATGGTAAACGTGGCCCTGGATTTCCAGGAGTTTCAGAAAAGGAAGGATGATTTTGAAGTTAAAGCAGGCAAATACTGCCTGGGAGAACTGGATTTCTCATCTTTGACACACAGCGTTTCTGTGACGCTTGGCCAGTCACTCCCACTGGCATACCATGGGCAGCCATCCTGTCTGCCTCCCTTTCTTGGGTTCTCAACCTGTCAGCTATCAATTCAAAACAGCAACAAAGAGAAGAAACTGTGGACTGTCGCAGATTTGTTATGTCGTAGATTGGGCCAGTTTGCTCAGGGCTCGCCATTCTGTTTTCCCTTGGAAGCATTCCTAGGGATAGATGGGACAGATGGCTTTGGTTGCATAGATACAACCACAAGATATAAAAAAAACACTGAAAAACCAAGCCAAACTTTTCAAAATTAGTTTAGACTTTAGACAATTTTTACTTTAATGTCCGTTAAGGTGGCAAAATTAGCAGTCCCTCCAGCTTCTTTCTGCCTGCATACTGAACAGACTTTAAGACTTTTCCTTTACCTCTCTGCAGATTTACCTCTGAGATTTTTCCATCCTTAGGCTGACCAACACCTATTGTAGCTCACAGATGAATATTTGGACAGACCTGTTTCAATACAGCACCTGCTGAAAACTTGCAGTAAAAGGGAAAATTGTTTTCCATAAAAGAAACCCAAAGTGTTGTTGACTTTAACAACACACAGCGCACCACAAAAGAAAGAAAAACACTTTAAAATACAACAGTCTGGAAGAAGTATTACCAGAGTTTCATTCACAGAAAGGCAAACTGGGCATCAGATGAAGAAAGCAGAGTAACCAAAGTGTCTGCAATGAAACGCCTTCCCAGAGGGCTCAATGCGACTTGCCTTATAGAGATGAAGTTGCGCTTGGGAAAATTCCTGCCTTGCCTTATAATTCATGCTGGAGAGCTGATGATAAGAGGCTGGCCACAGCCCAGCACACACACGGCTTCTCCGTGCCCGTCTCCCTGCCCTCACGGGCAGCGCTGTGATAATTTGTGCTCCTGGTCCTTGGGGTGAGGAGAAACTTCCCGGTCCCGTCCCTCAGCTCCCCCAGGCTGTAGGGCTGTCAGGTTATGTCTTCCTTCCCCTATCACTCAAAAGTGGAGCCTCATGTTGCTCCTGGTGACGTGCTGCCTCTAGGACGGTTTCCTTTAGTGTGATATGAAGGGACAGTAGACCAAGGTGGGGGGTGGAATGTCAGAGAGGGACATGGTGACATCTCCAACCCTAAGCATGCAGACACTGGCTGCAGTGCCATCACAGCTGAAAAAGCCCCTTTAGCTGCTACGGTCAAGAAAATCATCTTGTTCTGTAAAGTACAGGCAAAATTGAACAGTTCATAACTTCCTTTTTAAAAGCTGAAGATTAAAAAATTCCCCAGAGTTCCTCTATCATAAAGAAGAATACACAGACAGATCTGAAACTAGCTCCTGACTCCTGGCTGTAAGTGCATGCCAAAGCTTTGTAGATTGTAAGTAATCCACCACGTCTGGTGCTTAAAGATCCGTAAAGTATTCAAAGTCAAACCTGAGCAAGAACGGTTGTGGTCTTGTTTCTTAGGTGCTGGTAGATGCACACTGTATTAAATCCACTATTCTCCACTTTAAAACAACCTGCCAACCTCCACAACATAAAAGAATTAAAAACCAACTACGGACAACTCCAGACACATGACCTTCTGTGGGTTCTTCCCTGGGTGTAAAATATGATAATAGTACTACTTCAACTTAGAAGGCTGTTATAAAGTTAAATTTATTAATCCTTGAAGGAGTTATGAAAGTACCACAGGAAAGCCATCATGGAAATTAATTAACCTGCCTTCAAGGCAGGGTTTGAAGAATGTACAGTGAATATGACATGAAAGATTCCACTTTACATGATGAAAATGAAGAGAAACACTGAAGAACTATACATTAATTAAGTACATGCTTTGCATTGAATGAGGCATGAGTCTTGCAGAAAAAACACTTTGCAAAGGTAATTTAAAAACTGACTCATATCACGTACCACATAAAATACTATCGGGGAGGTTTTTGTCTTTGGAGTTTTTACATTTTCCATGTAGTTTCCTTAAGTTTTCTTTAAAATCTTCTTTCCACTGCATGACTCCCAGTCTGAATACTGGTGAGGCTGTGAGCCAGCTATCAGAGGAGATTACCGTCGCAGGAGACCACTTATTTCTCCATGTGACATGCTGTGCTTACGGGTTTCACGGCTGCTGGACAGACAGCACGAGTAGGCTCACGTTCCCTGGGGCAGATTCTCCTGTGGTCCGATCCACCCCTCTCCACCCAACCACCGGCTCCTGCCCAAATACCCTCCCTGAAGATACGCTCACATCCCTTTCTTCAGCTTCTGGCTCCTCCATCTCTTCCTGTCCCTTCGCATCCCCCCCATCCATTGCCTGCTTTCCTAATTCCCAGTCCTGGAAACTCATCCTCTCCGTTTCCTTTCCCTCAGCACTAAGCCCATGTAACTTGCACTGAGAGCAGCTGTTCCTTCCTGTGTGCTCGTCAGGCACCAATAGGCTAAAGATTAATTAAGATTACAGGACAGTCTTCCTTCTTTTGGTTTTGTTGCCAAAGGGAGCCCCCGGAAATCAGGAGGCACAGCTACAGGAAGATAGGTAGGATTTTTCTTCTGTAACATGAGCAAAATAGTACAATTTCATGTTTGGACGGGTAAAATAATTTTAAGTGGAGCCCCTTGACAGGAGTTTAGCCTGAGAAACAGCTGGCACGGAAACATCCACTGGCACTTTTTTAAATTTGGCAGCATTATAAACAATGAAAGTGAAGTCTTTCACCGATAAGGCAACAACAGGAATAATTGTTTTTATATGCACCAGGAAAAACTAAATCTGTCTAGTTAAACTTTTATTGAGGTGTGTGAGCCCAAACATGAAGACACCACTTGAATGTACAGATGGAATACAAATCGTTGACCAGCGCCCCAACAGAATAATTTGCACTTAAGAAGAAATAGGAATTTACTGGGAGACATATCAGGAGTACCCAAGCAAATGTTTTCCAAATAAAAAAAAGAAGGGAAAACACTTTCCTCCTCCACCCCCTTATATTGACTATGGTCTGTATTTTCAGCTAAAGATGACTATAACGGGAATGCATTTGTCAGGCAAAAAGAACAAAACAAACAGAGTAAGAATGGAAAGCGGGAGGATTAAGTATGTCTTCAGTTGCAATTTTGGTAAACCAGCACTGGAGACGAGGCAATAAGGCTTTTTGGCACCAAGCACCACTTCCAGTGACGTTTTGGGGCAGCAGGGCCGGTGCTGCCCCAAGGCCCAGTGCCGAGGCCGCGCGCGCTCCAGTGGGGCGGCAGTCAAGAAGTGGGAAAAAACCAGGAAGGTGGGAGGAAAACAAGTACATAAGCTGTGCGTTAAAACTTCTGGGTTGGCTTTTTTCCCGACCGCTAGCATATAAACCTTCAGGAAGATAAAAAATAGGATGTTTCCCAGTTTCCCCCCCGGGCTGCCACAGGGCCAGCCCGGCGCGAGGGCCCACCGGCAGGCCTGCCCGCGGGAGTGACCTCGGGTGGGACCCACCAGCCGGGGCAGGAGGACACGCTTGTGCCTTTCTCCAAGGCCATCCACTCAACCGAGTCGGCGCGCAGCTGCCGACGGGATGGCAAAATCTGGGAAAAAGGGAAAAAGGGCAGGGGCAAGCCGGAGGGCGTGTTGTTTGGCTTTCCAGGACAGTTGGCTTTCCCAGGCAGCCCGATCAAACGTGCCCGGTCACCGAGGCACAGGCTCGCCTGAGGGAGGGCAGACCCACGGGCGCAAGGTGACGGGCAGGCGGGGGGCAGCGGGCCGGGCCTCTCCTGCCGGCGGGACGCCGCTGCCCTCCGGCCAAGGCCCGTCCCTCCCCGTCCCGCCGGCCGAGGTGCCGCTCTCCCGGCCGCAGCGGGGGACAGGGTGGGACGAGGCTCTACCGAATGATCTACCGGCGGGGTTCTCCCCCCCGCCCTCGGCACCGCGGGGCGGAGCAGCGGCAGCACCTGGCGGCGCCGGAGCCGCCCCCCGCCCCGCGCAGGCGGTACCGGGCGAGGAGCCGCCGCCGAGCGGCATCAAGCTGCCGTCGGCTGCCGTGCCCGGCCCCGCTCCCGCTCCCACTCCTCCCCACCCGCCGCGCGGTGTCAGGTGCCGCGGGGCGGGCAGTGCGCCTGTGCGGCGGCCGCTGGGCGCCGCGGAGCGGAGCGGAGCTGAGCCGAGCCCCGGCGGCGGCGGCAGCGGCAGCAGCAGCAGCAGCAGCAGCAGCGGTAGGACGCGGCGGTGGCCACCGGCCGAGGAAGATGGCGGAGCCGGGGGCTGCGCGCAGCTACCCGCGGGCGACAGGTAAGGGATGAGTCTGCGGCCCCGCAAGGTGCCGGAGGACGGCGGTTTGACCGCCCGCCCGCCTCCTTCGGCNGCGGCCCCAGCCCCGGTGAGGGACGAGGCGGGTTATCCTCGGCGGGAGCCGCGGGGGTGCCGGCGCCGGGGGGAGGTGGGGGTTGGCGGCTCCTGAAGAAAGAGGCGGACGCAGAGCGGGTGTCGCCCCGAGGCCCCCGGCGTGCCCCTTCCCCCGCCGCCCGGTGCCGCCTTTGTGGTGCGGGAGGTGTTTGCCATGAGGTGGCTTTTGTGCGGCGGGTCGGGCTCGCCCGGCAGCCGCGTGTGCCGCCGCGATTTCCCCGACCGGCGGCGGTGCTGGCGGGGAGGGCGGCAGCTGGGATTTGCCCCGAAGTGGAGAGCGGGGAGGGAGCGCTTTTATAAACCTCATTTTCAGCGGTGCCTGGGCCTGCCTGTGCTGGTTGGCCAACCCGGGCACCAAACTGGTTGAGCTGGTATCGAGCGTGAACGCCTCGCTCCGAGCCTTTATAAAGCTACGGCTCCGATTAAGGTGCCTCCTCGTTGCTGGGCGAATGTAACTTTTAATTTCCGAGGGCGGGTGTGAGATGTGGTGGAGGGTGTTGGGGCGTACGGAGGTGCGTGTGGCGTGCGATCAAGTCCCCCAGCACCAGGAGATGTGAGGGCCAAGGCTGGTCGTTGCGACCGTGGCTCTTGGCCTCACGTGTAGGTGTCAGGGTGGGTCTGGCTGCTCTGCCTTTGGGTGACCTCTCCCCGGTTCCACGTATGAGATGAGTGGTGATTAAGGGGTTAGGCAGCTGCTTATTATGCTTCTACCTTAATTATCTGATAGGGGGCCTTTGCTTTGTGGATGGCAAACCATCTAAACCCGGGGCATAAGAGGGCGTAATTTCCCTCTTGTCCTAAGCCACTGTAGTTTCTAAAAGTAGCTTTACAATTGCTTTGGGAGATAAGGAAGTAGTATTATCCCAAATTTATGGGGTGGGAAGATGAATCCAAGTCTTTGGCTTCTTTGAGGTAATGCTGTGTGAGGAGCCAGGGAGGGAGCTGGGAACGCCTGTGTTTGCTGTTCCTCGCCCTCCTCCTGGGCTCAGCAGTCGCAGCTCCCAGGGTAAGCTGTTGCGGTTGAGCAGTCAAGCGCTTCTAGGTCTTGAATCTCCGTATTTTCATGTTTCACATGGAAGAGAAAGGATAAAAACAATTAATGCTCAGAATTTATATTTGTGACTTTCCACCCCCCTCCTCTCTAAAGCGTAAGGAAGTCTGCCCAATGTTCACTCACACTCTTCCCAAACTTTTTTCTTCTTGTGTTTTCCTACTTTTTATACCTTCTAACTTCAGAGGCAAATGTTGCAAAAAAGCTTCACTCATTATGTGGACCAAGACTTCACCCTGTATGAGATTGTGAATCCATAGAAAAGGTGGGATGTGGTGTAATTAGAGATGATATCAAATGGGTCATGTGTTGTAGAGCATGGACAGGCACGGGCAGATATAATCACTTGTGGTGAAGCATCGACATTTGAACACTAATGCCCAAGCATGGCAGTATAGAGTTGTCTCAGCCAAATCTGTTATTTTATTTGATCTGGCTGCTGGAAGATGTGGTATAATGTGGTATAAATGATTGTCTATATGTTTGTGGTGTGTTTTACAGTCAGCAGCATGGATGGGATTTGGATCTGTTGCAACAGAGAATGAGACTTTTTTAATGAGACCCAACTTACGAATTTTGTGGCAATCACAACAGTTACTAATGCAAATTGTTAACAGAGATGTGGAACTGATGCTCTCTTAATTTATGTGTTTGTATGTACATCTAGGTCCTGGAGTCCTCATCTTGTTCATAGGGATAGGAAGAAAGAAAAATGTTCCTTCCCAGTGTGTTTCCCCCAGAAAGGGTGCTGCCCTGGCAATGGGTGGTGGCTGCTGCCACCGTCCCCCTTCCCAAACTTTGTAGTTCTCTGGTAGTGTTTAAGTTTTGATCTCTAGGGTCCTCCAATGCTGGGGGTGTTGCTAGGATGGCAATGAAAGTGAGACACCAGATCTAGCATGTCCGTCACTTCAGACTGTCTGCCCAGATCAAGCTGTAACAAACAAGCGTGTAGTAAGGGGAGATATTTGCATCTCTTGACTACTAGGGAAGAGGCTATTGTTCAATGGTTTATAATTCTGCAAAAAGGAACAAAACTCTGTGGCACAAGCAAATAATGTTTGCAGAGCTCAAGTGTTTACCTCTGCCAAAAATCAAAGGCATGTGGCAAACAATGGAGATGCTACATCCTGAGAAGGCATCGCAGGAATCTTTTTGTCAGGGAAAGTGTTAGGTGACCAAAATGTAGGCGTTACTGCTGCTGCCATCTGTAGTAACAGTAATGACTAAATAGCATTTGAAGGACAAGCTGCTCAGTATTGAATCTCTTGTCTTCCCTCTTGCTGCCCAGTGAAATTTGCTTAACGTGTGTTCTGAGAGACTGAAATACTGAACACTGTTTTTCAGAGAAAAATATATTTTTCTTCTTATAGCAAAGTTCTAAATCTAAAAGGATTTAAGAAAAAAATATGTATTGTGCCAAGTTTGACCGTATATCACAACAACAGTTTGTGTGAAAGGAATTCATGTGTGTATTTCTTTAAAAATACTGTGTGGGTTTTTCTTCTTGATAGCAGTGCTTTTCCAACTGATTTCTTATCAGCCAAAATGATTTAAAGAAAGTATACTCTTTTTTTTTTGTACTATATTATTTTTTCTTATATATGGACACTCAAGGTTGTTTATCCCTGAGGTTAATTCCTGTGCTGCTTTTCATGTGATGTTACCATTTGCAAGTACTGGGCTTAGTTCAGAGCAGTTTAATATACTACATCCTCTCAAGGTTATTGTTTTATTATTTAAAATATTGTAACACTCTCAGACTTAGCCTCTGTTCTTTCAAAAAAAAAAAAAAAGTCAGATCTCTTTCCAACTAAGTTTTATTAAATTCCAGTGAAGAAAAATACCTTGCCTTTGAATTCCAAGATTGCAGAAATAAAAGGAAGGAATAATTTGAAATGTGCATGTTAGGAAAGTGAAGCATCTGAAACAGTGTTTGTAAGACACTGTTGTATGGTGTCACATACCTCTGTCTGCTTTGGTGGCGAGCGTATCCGTAGCAGTGGAAAAGGCATCAGGGATGCTTTTTTATATTAGGTAATTATTTCTAGACATGTTAATTGAAGGAACATGTACGTATTTAATATAAATGAAACTATATAGCCTGCATGTTGCTATTAGAGCAACATGGAGCTTATGGAGATTTATGTAGTAAGGCTTTTTTTTTGTCTCATGAATAAATAAAATACAATTATAGCTTTCTTAGTTATCGGTCTTTTAATGTGTGCAGAGCAAAACCAACAGGGGAAATGCTTTTAAAATCTTATCTATATCTGTCATTCACTTAAAAATGCATTTTAAGGCTACAGAACAGTAACAGCAAAGCTTTTAATTCTGTTTAACTCTGGACTGTTCAGATGATTAAAGAAAAAAAAGATCTTCTCCTGTGTTTCACCTCTGCCAGAAGGTCCCAGTGTCAGTGTTGTTGAGTAGCTTGTTTGGCTTTTCTCTGTTAAGCTTATCTTGACCACTCCTCATGAAATCTGTTTTTTGCCCCAACTCTCTGACAGGGCATTACAGTTTTCAGCCCTTCACTTACAATTGGTTCAAGCTGTTGAACAGATCCTAGAAGCAGTTATTCTCAGTTTAAGTTCTGTATCCACTTATGTGTTGTTTTGTTTTTTAAAATATTATAAATAACTGGACTGTAAAGTTGGGGGGGAGGGAATACAGCTGATCAAGAAACTAATGCAAATTATGGGCATACTAACTGCATTGAGTAACAGCCAGCTCAAGTTGTGTCCTCCCTGTTTCCATCTTTTTCTTTTAATTGGCTCTCACAGTTGTTCTCAGCCTGATAACTTTGGGTTTTGTGAGGTCTGTGTGTTTTATAGGTCCTGTTCCATATAGTTACCTTTCAGGTGATATGTGTGTGTGTGTGTGTGTTACAGATTATACTCAGCTCTCAGTGTACTGTGGTACAGTGATTCGGGTCAGTAAGTATGTTAAATACACTTGTGTTACACACCCAAAGTTAACTTTGCTGTGAATCTCTCCTACTGGCTGAGAGGGAAAATCTGGATAATATGTTTAAATAATGGAAGGAGTAGTAATGCTGTAATTCAGCCAAGGTTGTTGCAGTAATCAAAAGCAAAGTTCTTTCAGTATTGTAACAGTTTTTTTTTAACCTGCACGGTTTACGACATTTAGATAATTTCTGAGTTACTATGCTGTAATTGACTTGTGTTTGGTATTTCCATCACAACTTGATATGTTACCTGTGTATTTTCTATGGTTGGAATTAGTGCATGTAAGAACACGGTATGTATTAGTTTTCCCAATATACTTGTGTTCAAGCAGCTAATCCAGTGAATTAGTGCTACTTAAGTAATTTAGTGGTCTGTCTATCAAATTGACGAAAAAAAGTGACTTGAAATCTTGGCTAATCATAGAGGTATTTTGCATCGTAGTATTACCCTGGACTGACTTTAGAGAGGATATTTAGAAATACCTTTCACTGTGTTTTATCTCCACAATGATGAATGATGATGATGTGTGGGGGTGTAAAGATAAGAGGTAAGTGGGATAGTAGAAATCTATCTAACCATTAAAATGGGAAAAAAAAATTAAAGAAACTCAAGATTATTGTTATGTTATTTGAAATACTGTAACACATCTGCCAGACTTGTCTGTCATTCAAATAACACATTTTTTTTTTCTTCATTTGTATCATGAAACTGTCAAGATCATAAAACCCTAGCACCAGCACTCTCTGCAGGTCTGAATGTTGTAAGGATCTTAGTAAAGTACTTCTTGTTGCAGTTAAATAGTAATTAAAATATTTCATATAGAATTACTTCTGCTTTTGAATTGTCTTGTGCGTTCTGTGTATGTACATACATAATGCATATACTTTTCAGGTTTTCTGCAGATGTAATGAATTAGTATATTAACATGCCTGTTGGTCACATCTTAGTTTTCTTCTTCATTTTATTCCTGTAACTCTTAAAGTGTAGCTACTGTGGATAATTCATTTTCACAGAATCACAGAATGGTCAGGGTTGGAAGGGACCTCTGGAGATCGTCTAGTCCAACCGCCACAGCCAGAGCAGGGTCACCTACAGCAGGTTGCACAGGACAGCATCCAGGAGGGTTTTGAATGTCTCCAGAGTGGGAGACTCCACAACTTCTCTGGGCAGCCTGTTCCAGTGCTCTGCCACCCTCAAAGGAAAGAAGCTTCTCCTCATGTTAAGATGGAACTTCCCGTGTTCAAGTTTGTGCCTGTTACCTCTTGTCCTATCACTGGGCATCTCTGAAAAAAGACTGTTCCCATCCCCCTGGCACCCTCCCTTTAAGTATTTATAAGCGTTAATAAGACCCCCCCTCAGTCTTCTGTTCTCCAGACTAAAAAGACCCAAGTCCCTCAGCCTTTCCTCATATGAGAGATGTTCTAATCCCCTAATCATCTTCATAGCCCTTTGCTGGAACCTCTCCAGCAGATCCCTGTCCTTCTTAAACTGGGCTGCCCAGAACTGGACACAATACTCCAGATGTGGCCTCACCAGGGCAGAGTAGAGGGCAAGGATGCTGACCGGCTGGCCACGCTCTTCTTGATGCACCCCAGGATGCCATTGGCCTTCTTGGCCACCAGGGCACATTCCTGGCTCATGGTCATCCTGTTGTCCACCAGGACTCCCAG
>VUYV01000018.1:4373209-4402187 GCA_008711295.1 Anarhynchus alexandrinus
TGAGACCCCACCTGGAGTACTGCATCCAGCTCTGGAGTCCCCAATATAAGAAGGACATGGACCTGCTGGAGCGCGTCCAGAGGAGGGCCATGAGGATGATCCGAGGGCTGGAGCACCTCTCCTATGAGGACAGGCTGAAAGAGTTGGGGCTGTTCAGCCTGGAGAAGAGAAGGCTCCATGAAGATCTTACGGAGGCCTTCCAGTACCTAAAGGGGGCCTACAGGAGAGGTGGGGAAGGACTTTTTACTAGGGCATGCAGTGATAGAACGAGGGGGAGTGGCTTTCAACTGGAAGAGGGCAGGTTTAGATTGAACATTAGGAAGAAGTTTTTCACTTTGAGGGTGGTAAGGCACTGGCACAGATTGCCCAGAGAAGTTGTTGAGGCCCCATCCCTGGAGGTGTTCAAGGCCAGGCTAGACGTGGCCTTGGGCAGCCTGGTCTAGTGGGAGGTGTCCCTGCCTATGGCAGGGGGGTTGGAACTTGATGATCTTCAAGGTCCTTTCCAACCTAAACCATTCTATGATTACAGTGAAGTAATCTGCCCCTGAGTCTTCAAATGTTTCATCAAGCACAAGAATCTCTTCAACTTCTGGCGGTAGCTGACTTTCTCCTTTTGGTTCAGAAATGTTCAGTGCATCACTTAAAAAGGTACTCAAAGTGAAGACAAAAATATTTCTCTCTTACAGTTAGATAGTCCTCTTGCCTGTGGACAGAAACAATATCAAAATGTTTGCTTGCTTGTTTGGGAGAATTTAATTTCAAATACCATTTATGTTCTCATGTAAGAAGTTTGGATGCTGAATTTTCTACTGATAATTTTTTTTTTTGGTTGCATTAAACCTTCTCGGTGAAGTAGAGAAGGTGGATATAGTTGGCTGTTTGTGATGCTATACTTGTAATTTTGTTTGTCCTGTGGCCTGCTACTCCTCTCGCTGCTGTCAGTTCAGGCATAGAAGGCGGCCATTCTTCTGTGTGCATAGACCTGCTCTTCCTTTTCCCAAGCTTTCCTCTTACATGCACAGGAGGGGATGTGAACTTTGCTGCAACTCTGACTCCTCCTCTTCCCTTCCAAAATATTTACTGGCTTCTGTTACTTAAGCCAACTCAACCTACTCATCCCTCTCCTCTTTTCACTAGCTGTGGGTAGGCAGGTTTTTCAAGCCCTGACTCTATCTTTTGATTTGTATCTGCATGTGAAACAAAATTCTGGAAGGGTGCGGGATTCCTGTGCAAGTGCCGACTTTCACCCTGGGAGCATGGTGATATGGGGTTCTGCGTTCAGCAGAACTACTTTCTGTTGCCACTATCAAACAAAAGGCTTTTCTTGTACAGGTGTGTCCTGAACTTTGATCTGACCACAGTTAGTCTGTGCCTAATCAGTCCTGGCAAGGAGCTCCATAGTCAGCTGCCTTCTGCTAAGAATGGTACATCTGATGAATGTATCTTTCCAGTGAGGCAAGGTTTGTGGACAGATAACCTCTTTTTATTAGACCAACCAATTATACTCTAAACAAGCAAGCTTTCTTGCCCATCGATCTGGAGAAGGAGCAACTGCATCCTGGTTTGTGACAGGTGGAAGTGGAGAGCAGAAAAGAACAGAAGTGGATGCAGGAGCCTTGAGGCTCCCTTGGCAGCAGCAAGTTCCTGCTCTTACAGAGGCATGGAATGTTGTGACCAAGCTTTTTTTTATCTCTTACTTTGCTATAGGTGTGCTGCAGCATGGCAGCTGCTGCTCAGGTTGTTTCTGTTCAACTTGATGCAGATTCTAGAAGAGCGCTAGTCGAGAGGGAAGGAATAAGAGTTCAGATGTCTAATTTACTTTGAAAAGTATTCCTGTATAGTTCCTGGATTTGTAGGGTGAATGTTGCTATTACATTTCAAGAAGTATTGTCTAGATGAAGTTAAGACAAATCTTTTGGGATATAGAACAAAGTGTGGAATAAGCAACTGCTGCTGTTCTAGTATTACCATTGATGGGGTTTGGGGTTTTTGTGCTTATGTCCAAAGCTGCTGTAGTTCTTGTTCACTTTGCGCTAATGCAGCAACCCTGATTAGTAGGTTTGTTAACTAAAGTTGTAATGGTGGAATTCCAAATTAGCAAAGGAAAGTAAAAACTGGTGTAAAAAAAGACATGAAGAAAAAAATAAAAAACTTTTTCACTTATCTTTCTTGTCAGTATGTTTTGGTCCAGGATGCATACTTCTGTGATTTTTTAAAAGTAATTAAACCAAGAGAGAACAGTGAGATGTAGCATCGTTATATGCAGTTTTCAGATTTCTTGTTGTAAATGCTGCAGCTATCAGCATTTTTGAATTTTTGAATGCACTCTCTTGCAGAAATTGCTAAATATTTATCAATTTCTAAATCCAGTAAGTCCATTTAAGTAGGCAAGGCTCTTGTTTTATATACTGCATTTTTTTCACCTGTTTGCATTGTATAATGAATGAAGAGATAAATGACACAGCTGGTTATCTTCCATGGAAAAGGTGTTACAGTCTCTACTTTCCTTGCTTTGAGAGCTTCCTTTGTCAAGGAAAAATGTCAGACGCAAGCTTGCTGGCTTCCTGGAAGAAGTAAAAATGTCAGCCACAAGGCTGTTAGCAAGCGTTGGATTTTTCGTTCTGAATGTGGTGGGATTTATGGCACCAGACTGCGGGCACATCTGGAGCTAAACTGCATCAGGCAGGCATGTTGCTGTGACTCTTGTTGCGTGGACTCTTCTGGTGTAGGCTTCTACCATTTCTTTAGTAGAAAGGAATTTAAGTGTCAAATGTATTGTATCACTAAAGCAGTATCAGCTTTGCTGTTTTTCTGTAAGATTTTTATGGAGGATTTTAGGGTTAGAAGAGAGTAGAAGAGATCCTGCTGCCACCTACAGCACCACCAAATATCAGATCTATTCCTAGCACATACATGCTGTCATTCAGTGTTTCAGGATTTAAGTTTCTAAGATAGGGATATGCAGTAGTTATCTGAAAAAACACCTTTTCTCTCACTTAGCTGAGTTGTGCTTCTTATCAGGAGCCATAAGTGGAACCCACTGTCAGAGCCTTATGTGCCCGAGGGCACATTTTTTCAGCACATTTGAAGGGAAGGGAATACATGAGGCCATGTACAACTGCTTAATTTCAGATTTAAGAGCTTTCAAAATAATTCTGAAGCTACTCCTGATATTTCGCCTTCTTTTATTCCTTGCGACGAAAAGCTCAGGGCAGTGTAAATAAAGGGCGTGGGGGGAAGAACTAAGGTCCTGTTTTGAGTGTTGTGTAAAACACCCTTTAAAGTTTTTTGCCTTTGAAAATAGTATATATTTTCATTTTCTACACAGCCTGCCTTCTAAGTATAGAGAAGTAGCAGCTCTCTTTAACACTTTCCTTGTAGCATGAGGGCATGTGCTTTTCAAAATGGTTGGCAGAACAGCAAATTGCAGACAGAAGGAGTGAGGATTTTTTGTGTACGGCACAGACACGTGTAGGAGATGGAAAGTTAATCCAAGCGGATATGGTAAGCTGTTGAGAAAGGTGGAGATCTCCCTTACTACTTTCATGTCTCATCTTTTAAAATATAGCTAGCTGCAAGGTGTGTCGTAGTTTCATTTGACTGACAGGGTGAGAGTAGTAGACAAATGCATGTGGGGAGGGGAGGTTTGCAAAAGCATTTTAAACTGTGTCCTCATACACGTGCGTGGAGGCAGGGTGTAGGCTACAGAGAGGCATATGTTGGCAGGGATAGTGCAAACAGTCCACTTTATTTTAGGAAGGGTTGGAAGTAATGGGCATGAAACTACCTTTTTTTTTTGAGAAGCTCTGGAAGGAACGTAGAGCTGAAGGTGGTTGCCTCCCTCGGGGTCCCGATTGCTTATGAAAAGGTGATAAGGGAGGAAACTTTAATGACAACAAAGGCACATCTTGGGCCTGGTTTCAGGGAGGTGAGGAGGTAAGGTGTTGCTGGAATACTGAGCATCCACATGTGTTGCAGATGGGCCTTATGCTGGGGAGGCAGTATAAACAGCTGTGAGGCAGCGTGGGGTTAATCTCAACTCATTGCAATCATGGAAAGCTTTCAGTTTCAAAAACCTTCTCCATATTTGAAATATTTCATGCAAAATATTAGTGTTCTTTTTTTATGCCTGTGTTAACACTACCAGAATTCTTAAATTATGACCAATGCGAACCGCAGTTGAGGTAGCCTGCACAACATTGACAGCTTTGTCAGTAGTAAGGTAGGAATCCATACACTCTTCATTTTTCTGTAGGAGCTTTTAGGATCTTCTGAAAAAAAGACAAACAAAATATCTGCTTCGGATATACATGGGCAAGTTCTGGCAAATTGTTCAGTGATTTTCCTGTTCAGCTGCCTGTTCTCTGAAGAACAGTGTCAGTGAGCGAAAAATGGTAGGTAACACACACTGATGTTTTGTTTTGGGGGTACTACAGAAAAGGGAATGCTTATTTACATGTAGCATGTTCTTTTGTATAGCTGATGCTACCAAGACATGACTGTAGTTATGTATAGGTTACCAATAATGAGCAATTGGTATTGTTTTGTTTAAGCCTTCTCATGATGCATTGATTATTTTTTTTTCTCCTAGCTTGAGTACTCTACTGTAAAAAAAAAACCAACAAAAATCATTATTAGTTGAAGTCACTAACTCATAACATTTGCTCTGATGCTTCCCTTTCTACTTAGCTTACTTAGTGAGGTTTGAGTTTTGCAGGGAAGGTATATTTGCTAATCAGTGACCATGACTTGATCCCCTAGAAGAATATAGAGCTTTTCAAATAGCTTGAATTTCAAAAACAAGAAAGGGAGTGGGGGGAGAAGACATTGGAAATGTAGGTGGGTGTGTTGTTTTGTTTTTAGAGATGTTGTCTTAAAAGCGAGAATGAAGCTTATCAAATCTCTGAAAAATTATGGAGGAATAAACAAGCAGTGAATCTGTTAACATTTTGTAGTACGTTATCTAGCACGCTTCTTGCAACAGGATTAAGAATATATACGTGTGTGTAATTACTTTTTCAAGATACTGTGATACCATGGCTGAAGCATGGAACTATAACCTGAATTTCTCAAATTTTAATCTCACCTCTGTGCCATTTCTGTATCTATCCCCGCTCATTTCTTCAAGTGTTGCTAAAACAGCTTTTGCTGTTGATATTAACATTTTTATAATGTTTTTAAAAGGCTGCTACAATGTGTTGAGGAAGATGGATATAGCTTGTTCATTTGGAGAGTTTATTACAATTTTTTCTTGCCTCAATGTTTTGTTTCCTGTGTGGTCTGGAGGATTGAATTTCTTTTATGAATAGCTACAGTTTGCATGGGAAAAATCTTGAGGAAGCTATTTTTGAGCAATACCTCTTAATTTACTTATGTGAAGTGTAAAATGAAGGCCACAGAGAAGATGGTGAGAAGGCGGCATTTCTGTTCCCTGTTTTTAACATCTGTGAGTGACAAAAGACCTGGTGTAAAATCTACTCTCAACTACAGTTTTTGCAAGTTCTTTTGTTTTTAATAAATCTTGCCTCCTACTGTTTAGTTCAATATTAAGACAGTGTGCAGGTGTCTACGTAGAGAAAATCATCCTAGAAGCACCTGGGCAGGGATGTACTTAACTGTGATGAGTAGTGCAAGATTGTGGGAATTCTCTTCCTTTGAAATTGCTTTTTTTTCTCCAGCTGTTTCTGCCATTCCTAATGAGTTACTCAACAAAAGGTATCACTGCTAATGTTTCTTTTACAGAAGAGGTTTTTGCATTCCAGACACTTGGTTAAAATTGAGCAAAACTATGCTTAATAAAGAATGACATACGTTAATTAAAGAATAAACAAAGTTCATGCATATTCTGTGAAGAAATGTCATTATATTAGAGAGCAACTCATTGATTTTCCTCATGGTCCTGTTACATATTTATTTATAAAAGTGGAAGCATAAGGGTTTGGCACATTGATTTTTATCTTTAGTCAGATTTCTGCTTTTATGAAAGAATTTTTTAAAAGGAGCATCCTGCTCCTGTTAGATGATCCTGGAAAAAAATCAATGTATGAGGTTGTATACTGAACAACATCTCGATGTGTTGACTTACAAATCTTTAATCCGGCATGTAAATAGAAAGAAAAAGTCAGCTCAGTAAGGTTATTTCTTTATTCTTACTAGTCATTATTTTCCATCCTGTGGTAATGGACTCAATTTTTGCAGGTTTTGTGCGTGCATATATATGAATTTATTGGAAGTGTCCTGTATTTGCTTATACTTTTTGTAGAATTCTTTTACACCTAGTCACAGGAAGAAAATAGCATGCATCCCTTTGGTTCAGTGGGATTTATTGTGGTGATGAAAAAAGGGATAATGGGATTAAGATTAAATAAAGGTCGAGCATTTTATGTTAGCATTACTGTACTGCCGTTGTTTCCTAGTGACCTTTTTCAAGCATCACTCTTGCTGTGCTTTCATTAAACTATGAAAACTCCAAGCTCTCCTAGGGTTTATTTCTTATCTCTGAGGTTAACAGAGCGCGAGTGCCGTCTATTTCATGCTGCTCTGAGCATTCAGCTTCAGCAAGTGCTGAACCTGGAAGTATATATTGGAAATCTGGTACTATTACTGTGTTAATTTGTTGAAAACAGACTCTTTTCTGGGAAACAGTAGCTGCTAATGAGCATTTGCACAGGTTTGTCACAGTCGAGGAAGATGTTGTCAAGTGCAGATTTATCAGTGTTATATGAAAAACTAGGTTCTCTTCTTCTGTTTAAGGCATTCTGCTTCTTAAATGTTTTGGTTTTGATGAAAATAAGTTTTGGGGCTATGTTTCATTTCTTTAGCAGTCCAAGGAGATAATTATGAAATTAAATGCCTAATGTTTTAGTTTCCTTGTTAAGATGCTTTAGCTGGTATTTTTTTCCATTGTTCTCAAAGGCTTGCTATTCTCTCCTTTCGTTCCTTCGAATTCTGTTCCTCTGACAGCGAAGGAGGTCTGCCTTTGTTCAGGAACCCAAAGGCTGATGATGCAGGATATAGCCATATGTAATGGAATGAAAAATACGGGCTTTAGATAGTGTAATCTGTTAGAAACCCTGATTTTAGTGTGTTCTTTTAGAAGTGTGTTCTCATAGATCCTTAGCTGGAAATTCATCATTAAATGTCCCTTCCCTGAAAGGATCTATGTTCTGCTGCTCAATGTTCTGCTGTTGTCATCAATAAAAATGCAGAGTTTTGAGATTTTTTTTTTCCCAAATGTTTAAATAAAAACTGCCTGCATTGCTATTATATCTGCAGTGTCATTTTTCAGCTATTTGTAAGCAGGCAAATGAAGACAGGTGGTATTTTGAAAATACCTGTAGAAAATGCTCCCGTACCCTGTATGCACCCTAATGCCTCCCTGGCAGGATAGCGCACAAATTGCATTACTGTGCACAGTTAGATGCTCTGCAGGAATTCACCTGACATCTGTCTGTGCTGGTTGTCTTGGTCTCCCTTTAAGTAGAGTGGAATAGGCACTTCTAAATTCATCTCTCAGGAGGAGGTGATGGGTCCTGAAGTACCCCTGCTCTCCAGAAAGTGAGAGAGGAAGCTGAGAGCTACTAGCTCAGAGGAGGGTGTCTGTTGACTTGGACAACTGAAATTAGGTTAAGTCTCACCCTCCCTGGTATGTTGGAGATGCTGTAGCAGTTCTAATGGACTGCTCTGTATCTGAGAGAACAATTTGTGAGCCACCATCCGCTCTTCTCGAGATGCTGATGACTGTAGCAGTCCCTTTAATCCTCGCTGATCAGGCTTTCGGGCGTGCTGGAGAAGCGAAGGAGGGCTGGTTGCCCCTCCTGTACACTGGGTGGAACCTGCTGCTGGTGTGCCCATGGGCAGAAAGCCAAGTGCTGTTTACAGGTCGGGTTTATCATGCGTGTTGCAAAGGTTAAGTGCCAGTCTGCTCTAACATTTTCCCATCTGCAGGAGTGTGTTGCTACTGGCTAGCAATTCATGGAGCCTCCACTCAGCCGTGCCCTCTCTCGGGAACTTTCTCCTTTCACTAACTTGCAAAGTTGAAGCCAACAAGACTTTTCCAGTGGCAGCAGTTTGCATCGAGCTGCCGTCTTTTCCTCAGTGCGCTGATGGCTTTCCCTGGTATGTGACTTCAGATGCCCCATCTATGCAAGGAAGGCCACTCATCATCTGTGTGACTTGTGCCATGGGCAGCATACAGCCAGGAGGCTGTTGGTTTGGCACCACTGAGTTTATTGCTGGTAATCACTTCATTCAAACCAGTTACCACTTCATTTAAATCACTTCTTCATTTAAGAAGGCAGGCAAATTTCATAAAACAGTCTTAATAGACATATTGATGTGTCCTGAAAAAATTTACAGCACGCGGTCGCTTCTCTGGCTTTGAAATAGAAGCTTATTTTAATCATAAATAGTATTACTGCTCCATACATACTGTACTGTCACTATAACCTTTGACCATTGTGGTTACAACACGTGCTACTTAAGCAAATAGTGTTTGTAGTGTGTTAGCTTTTGGCAATATAGTAATTGGAAATGTGGAATGGACATTATCATGAGAGTTGCCTGTCCCTGGTTTAGAAAGGTCTGTGTGAGGTAAAAGGATTCCCACAAAACCTGTCATTCACCAAAGCATTTGGGCGTAGGTTTTAAAAAAAAAAAAAAAAAATTATTCTAAAAATCAAAAAGCTTCAGGCTTTTGTTTTGGTTATACAACTTGTTGATCCACATAGGGTATTTTTATTGCTAAATTGAAAGTAGTCATGCAAAGAGTTTGGAGAAAAGATGATGATGCTCAATTAGTAGATGATATAGGTCTATTTAACGAAGACTAAAACTTAACCTGCTATGTTTGTTCTACTTATTAGACTTGGATATTTGGTACGTTTCCATTGCTTATTATATGTTTACTGGTGAATGTAAGCTTATTTTCTAGTTATAACTAGAGGGTCACGTACTTACCAGGCTGTAGAGCCCCCTGTTTTGGTGATGAAACCATAACTGGAATAAGTAGAGAGCAGACTTCTCATTTTGAAAAAGCAGCAAATTGAAGTGGGGCACTGGGTAGAGTCCCAGACTGGAAGGAACAGTGGGTGAGGGCTTTCAGCTGCCTAATTATTTTTTTTTTTTTTTTCCTAATTGATACTACGTCTGTAAAGTGCTTCAGTGCTGCACAGGAAGCTCTCTCCTGTAAGCATTCTCCAGCTGTAGAGACCCTGTCTTCTGTCTGGAATAACCATTCTCTCCTCTCATAAGACAGATTTCGGCTTCGGGAACCCTTTGCGTAATGACAGCAGTGCAGACAGTGGATTAGATTTCATTGGACTCCTTCTGCATCCTGCTTTCATTAGGAGCTATGGAGTTTGCCTTACTGACACTGCAAAACTCTGCTTGGATAAATGAAACCTCTTTTTTTTTTCTGCAACATTTGCCATATATATTTGACCAGTTTTCTTGCCATGGCTGTCTTATGTCACACTTAATGCCTTATAACTATAATCACTGTGGGGCAGGGACTACCTTTTATGTCATGCTTCTGATGCGCAGTGCAACCCTGAGCCCAATATTAGAGACTGTGCAGTTTTTTCTACAACAGAAAAGAACATGGGGAGAAAAAAAATTATCAAAACAGTACTTTCTTCAAACCCTGGAAACATGGCTAAACAGCAGAGTAAAGGAGGATACTGGAAATAAAAGGACAAGGGGGAAATATATCCAAATGAAAACATGGGAGAGAGCATAATCTCTGGAAAGTTAAACATTAAATAATAACATTAAAAGACAAATATTTTTGAGGACCAAACTGGTAAAGGCATAAAAAGGACAGTGAACACCCCACTCCTACCCCATCACACAGATCCTGCCAGACTTTGTGGCAGGTTGCGGAATGGTCCATGTGTGAAAGGAACAGTCAAGAAACATAAGGCTGTATCATTGAAGCTTCATTATTTGCATCAGTATTCTGCGTGAAGGAGTTGAAGGGGGGCTGTTTCTTATCCAAGTCTTTCTTACAATGGAATGTAGTTTACTCTATTGCTTAAATTATATTTGATGCCAGAGGAAATTAGCCTCAATACAAAGGCTTAAAAAATCTAGAGAACTGAAGAGTGACAAATCAAAGTTTTCAAGCATAAAACTGAATGGACAAAATATGATATACTGGGAAGAGCCTATGCACTTTTTGTAAGGAAATGTATCTTGTAAATCAACTGGACTTCTCACAAGAGGTCAGCAAATATGTGGGGTGGAGTGATCCAGAAGGAGTGTGCTTGGATTTTCTAGAAGGTGTTTGCAGGAACCTTCATCAAAAATCCTAAACATCTTGAAAGCTCTTTAATGTCTGGTGAATTCTTAACTAATGTGGAAAAATGCGTGAATACCAAGGTGGAGTTTTCTGTTGATAAGGTGTTAAGTAAGAGTAGTCACTTATTAAAGTTTAGTAAAGTTCTTACTGTAGATGGGCCAGTTCTTACCAAGTTTCAAGGTAAGCGGAGTTAGTGTATTGAAGACTTAACACCACCAAGTATTTTCATATTCCCTTCCTGATTTCTTTTTTCCCCCATGTTTGTTTCCTGCATGTAAATTTGCATACATAATCTAATATGCTTTTTCTACCTCTGTCTCTAAGTTTATAAGTTACCACTTTCAGGAATGCAGTCACAATATTGTATTTGCTTGTTTTTCATCTTCAAAATATCCACATCTTTATCTCCTCTCTGCAGTTGTAGTATGTCCTAGTTGTCCATAACTGGTCTCTACAAAGGACAGGCCACACCGCCACAGCTCAAATACTGTGTGAGCATACCTCAAAGATATTGAGGTTCTGGAGAGCGTTCAAAGAAGAGCAACGAAGCTGGTGAAGGGTCTAGAGCACAAGTCCTATGAGGAGCGGGTGAGGGAGCTGGGGCTGTTTAGTCTGGAGAAAAGGAGGCTGAGGAGAGACCTTATTGCTCTCTACAACTACCTGAAAGGAGATTGTAGCGAGGTGGGGGTTGACCTCTTCTCCTGAGTAAGAAGTGATAGGATGAGAGGAAACAGCCTCAAGTTGCACAGGGGAGGTTTAGAATTGGGTATTAGGAAAAATTTCTTCACTGAAAGGGTTATCGAGCATTGGAGCAAGCTGCCCAGGGATGTAGTTGAGTCACCAGGTATTTAAAAGATATGCAGATGGCACTTAGGGACACGGTTTAGTATGGTGGGACTTGATGATCTTAAAGGTCTCTTCCAACCTAAATGATTATATGATTCTATTCTATGAAAGCAATCCATGCGTGTCATTTCCATGCTTGGCTCTATTGGTTTCAAGTTCAAATCAAGAGCCTACTGTGCTGCAAATCTATTTTGAACTGTGTTTGGTGAAGCAGTTCCTTAGTGAAGTCTCATTCTTGCGTGTCTATTAGATGGACATCTTGTTTTTCCACCAAATATCCCTGTGATGTATGGAAGTTAGCGTATAATTCTTCTGTCAGTTAGATGGGATTAGAAAACATAGTCTCAAATGCTGACATCCCTGATTGCATTTCTTGCTTGTTTTGTGAATGCCTGTTCAGGCAAGACAGAAAGGGGGATCCCTTCCCTGCTTTGCCACATCCTGCACAATAGCACTTTGCACCCTCCTTGTGGTGTGTCTCACTACGGAGCCCTGAGAAAACCTTCAACCTAAGCCCTGGTTTCTTGAGCTTGGCTATTATGGTTGTTTTGACTAACCTTAATCTACAGCTGTACAGTCTGCTCTGTCTGTTATAAGTCCATTTTATTTCATGATGCTGTAGACTATTTCTTGAGCTTTTCTTTTTTTGATCTACCAAAGAATTGCTGTTAACAACATGCTTAAAAGTACAGCAATATCAAAGAACTGGAGTTTTGACCCTTAAGAAGGCACACAGTGCTCTGAACCCCTCTAGGGCTCTGGGATGTGCACATTAAGGGAATTTTCACTGTATTACTCTAAAAGATTGACTGGCTTTGTGAAGTGTTCTGAACCAGGGCTTGAGCAATTGCAGAGAATAAAAACTAGAATTTTAAGAGCATGTAGTTAAACCTTCACAATGCCTTAACTTCATCTTCCCACATACACTATTTGCTTCTGGTTTTCTTTTTAAAAGCTTTTTTTGCCTCTGGAGGCTATCTAAGTGATGCTCTTTCTTCTCTAGGTTCCATATGCCAAAATATTTAGCTTGGTCTGGGTTTTTTTTGTGTGCCGATGACAGAGGATGCTGCTGTATGCTTTATTAATCATGCTCCTCAGTATTCTCAAACATCACTAGCATTATGTTTACAAATAAGATAAACATGTAAAATAAAATGGATGTCAGTTGTCTCAAATAAAAGCCCTTCCTCCTTGCCTTGTTGAGCCATCTGAGCTCTTCATTTTGATTTACCAAATGATGTTAAGGGTATGCATTTAGATTGGTAAAGTTGAAATACCACAACAGATTTTAATAGGTTGAAAGATGCTAGTTGTCATGCTCAGGCGTAGTATTGTATTTACAATAAATTCAAGCATTAAACAAAATCCTAAGTCAGGCCTGTCAGGTTGTGTGGCTTAGGTGTGAAATTCCCTAATTTAGGCAGGTCAACACCCACATCTTAATTTTAAAGAGCTGTGCTGTTGCCTCCCTCCCACGTGTCAGACATAGCTGCCTGCTTCAGCTGTAATCTGCCAAACCCCTATATTAGATTTGCCAGTCATGGCATGGGAGAGGCAATGTCAGAGCAGTGCTGTGGGGCTGGGTGTGCGGCTCAGGGTGTCCTGCCTTCAAAGCATTCCTTCGCTTTCCTTCCACTCCCACTGCACGGGGTGGCCCCCCTGCTCCCCTCTGCCTTGCCAAGCCAGCGTACAGTTGCCTCTGCAGGGGAGGCAGAGAAGGCGAGTGTTCCACTGTGCCCATGTGCAAACGTAAAATAGAAATCCCTGAATAGGATCTGCTGCTTGTAGGTTTGAGCTGTTTTGGTTAGGCATACTCCGGAGTTCCCGGGTTGTATGTACCTACGCACACACACAATTTAGTAATTCTTTTCCCAAGGCCAAATATTTCTGCTTCAAGCTATTCTGGTACAGTGAGTAGGATGAAAATTTTCTTGATAAGCCTTAAAAAGAAATTACAAAAAACCTAGTATTTTCAAATACCACACTTGAGTGTATGACAGATTCACTGGGTGAGTAATCTACATTAGATATCTATAAAACACTTATCACCTTGGTATTGAAATACGAAATATTAGGGGGTTTAGATTCATGGACTTGGTGCATAGGGACTATGATGTCTCATTCCGTTCTTTACTTCTGGGGTGCCAAGCTGTTTTGTGGTATGTATGTGTATTGCTGATACACTATGTTGAATAGGTAAATTCTTCTAAATACATTTCACGGGGGCAGTCTTAACACGAGCATTGCTGCAGCAATGTAGAGGTATTTCTAGCTGTCACAGGCAGAAGCCAGTCCTCTGTGACACAGCTTTGCAGGTGGCCATTAATGGATTTCTGCATCTGCACAGAGCCTTCCTGACTGTGGTTAGGGGGAATCCATTGCAGGGTCAAGGCATAAAGCTCTGTGATATATAGACCCCCCCCCTCACTCCCAGAAGCAAATCTGGTAGGGTCTACAATGTAATGATTAATAAGTATTTTTTGCTATAGAAGTCTAAAAGCACAGCTGTGATACTTCAGGTTGCATCTACATATAAAATCTCATAATTATGTCTTGGTATGATAATGTCTCAATTTCTTTTAAATAAATTGACTCCCTAGGAAAAGCTGTTATACTGAGAAGGAGCTTCATTTGTCATTTAAAAATAAATGAATTTCATAACAGCTTGAATGCCTTATGTCGAGCTGCCTATTTCTGATTTAATGAATAATGGAAGAATGGGAGGACACTTCATGGTGGTTTTGTTGTTGTTTTCTTTTTTTAAATTGCATAATTTGATCAACCTTGTAATAGATTTTAATAATTATGAAGTCTGAGGCAAGCTCCTGTTGCCCAAATCAGTATCCCACACCTTGTGAAACAAATAGTTGTGATCCACACTTCCTCAAGCCTGTTGACTGAGGCATATGTAGAAAATTATGAAGATCCCTTCCATTTGCAAAAAATTGGGCATTTTTGTACGGAAATTAGATTCTGAGCACCAGAAGGCAGTTATCAAAAATACCATCTTGCTCAGCTGCTGTAAGCTGGCCCAGTTCCTCACCCCCAGCTTGGATCCTCATGAAATGAAAGCAATACAGTTACTTCTCACACTACTGTGGTTCTAACCAGATATGTAGCTATGCTGATTATCACTGCTTAAATGTGCACGGTTTTGATTGCCTTATCGCCATAGGAAAATAATGCCCCGAGTATGTTAGTTATTTTTGTTACTAAATTCAGAGCTGTAGTGTAGAAGCAGTAGCATCCAAATGATCTCCTCTGCTATAATTACATGTAACAGATGAGAGCCTAGTACTACTCAACTGCAAAAGAAATCGGCTACGTAAGTGCTATGAAAACATTCCTTAGCAAAGATGCCACTTTCCTTTTAAAGAACTGTGTACAGGCTCACTCCAAATTAGCTACAATAAGGTAATCACAATATTCACCAAGTAAAAACAGTGTATGTTTTGCCTACAGATGCTCCAGGATGTCCTTTTTTGTCGAAATGATGCCTGCAGGGCTAGTGACAGTATGGACTCTTTTGTTGTGGGTTTGGGTTTTTTTTTTCCCTTAGTTTTGGTCTTGTCTTATTTATTGACAGGGAGCAGATCTGCAAAGTTGACTCTGTTCCTTCCTATCGCTTTCAGTGAGGTGGTGCAATACTGTGAGGCTTTTAATTGGCTTGTAACTTGGGACTCTGCTAGGTGTGTCTTAACTCCTTTTGCTCACTGAACCAGTACTAAGCTTCCTAAATTGTCCTGCTCGCTCAATTCTCACAGCTGACAAGAAGAGCCTGCAGCGCCGGCAGCCTGCCCGCGAGGACCCCGAGCCATTCCCCTCTTCTGCTCCCATTTATCAGTGGGAAGTTTTTTTACATCTTTACAAAGCTTTTGTGCTCAAGCAAGCCTGTCACCCTCAGTTTCTGAGCATTGCATTGAAGTGGCTGTGGTACCCAAAGACTTACTTTGAAAAGTGGTGTATCAAACAGAAATTGTGGTAGTTTTGTCTGTGTAGCGTGACAAGATGTTGCTGTTTAAAATGTGGCAAATAAGTTCTTTAAAGCTTTAAAGCACAAAGACTTGTCTGAGGACTCGGAAATGGTAGCTTTACGGAATTAAATGTTTTTGCAGACCTGTATGCGTGGGGTGAAGAAGGGAAAACATGTTCCTTAAAGGGGGTTCAGAGACTGTCAAGCCAAAACAGCTTTAGCCAAGGATGAGAAAGTGAGTTTGATTTGCCGGTATTTCTTAGTTATAAACTGTTTTGTTATTGTTCAAGTATATCTGAATGATGTAATATTTCCCATTTATACTAGAAATTGTTATCAGTGATTTTTCTATTAAAAAATTCACTTCAGAAAGAACACATACTGGAGTTGCCGATTGTATAAGTAGAAACTAGCTGAGAATTCTTCTGTCAGTGGAGGCAATAAGCAAACTAGGGAGGATCCAATTGGAGATGAGGTTATAGTTCTTGCATTTTAAAAAATAAAATTAAAAAAATCTGTCATCTGCACCTTTTTACCTTTCATCGAAAACATAAAAACAGATGGAGTTAGAATTCTGAGTAGTGCCACAATTAAGCCAATTTTAGTCACAACAAAAAGGATGCCCAGTACATCATCTGCATATATCAGACATACCACTGTGGAAGGACTTAATTGTGCACTTGGATCCTTGAATCTTTTTAGATAAAAACGTACTTACGTAGTTTGGGTCAGGTCACTGCAAGGGTATTCACATATGCCAAACAGTTATTCAGATAGCTTCCATTTCATGTCAGGGCTGCGTATGTGTGTTAAGTTTAAGAACTAATCAGAAGTACTTTGTAAAAACTAACATTCAGTCTTTGCTTTAAGGCAGTTTTGGTGTACTGACATTGCTTTCAAATTTTTTTAACTTCATTTTTACATATTTCTTGAACCTTAAGCAGTCAAATATCAATGCTTATATACATCTGAAGTGTAAGGCAAGGCTTGCAGGAAGCACTTCAAGTTAAATTTCACTTTTTTTTTTTCTGATTGCCACGTTCCCTTTTGCTCAACTATTTCAACTTATCTTGCAGAGATGGTATTAATATTCTCTCTTAATAATTTTACCTATTACAGCTACAAGAGAACTGTTTACTGAAGTAATCAACTTGCCATACCACCTTACTGTTCTTTCAAGTATTCTCCTATGTATATTTTGATTAAGATAGAAGTTGAAAGTTTAAAAATGGAAGCATACGCATGTTGTAGAGTCAAATAGAACTTGATTTTATGGAAGTATGATATTGAAATATTGCTGTATACTTTTTGTATAGGAAATCACGTTGCCAGGAATTTAGTGGCATAAAATTCACCAGGTGGTTTGTAAAACCTCTATGAGATTTAATATCAGTTTGGGTTTTAATTTTGTAGCTGAATAATAAACACTCAGTGAAGTTTGAATGATGGGGAAGAACATGGGGTGGTAGCGTAGAGAAGACAAATAATGATGCAGAGAAGAGATGTGTAGTTTAAAAAAGATCAGGAAAACAAGTGAAAAGCTGGAGTAATTCTTAAACTTATGGTGGATTTCTATCTCATCTCTAAATCTGTGCTATTTTTATTGAATATTTTATTATTAAAATAGTATTGAAAGCTGTATATTGACATCTTGATACTGATAAAGAACTGGCGTGTTATTTTTCTCATCGCATATTTCTGGACTAACTTGGCTCAAAAAGAGAGAGACCTGTTTTCCCAGTGAATTGAGTGCAAAACATTTTTTTTTTTTATTCTTGTCAGAGAGCACTTAAAGTTCTATAAAATACCAGCTTTGAAGTATTTATATTTTAATAATATGAAAGTAATTTGTTTGCATTGATTCTCTTTTTTTCTTCTATTGGAAATAGGAGGCACTGTTACTGTAAGTATATTGGAGGAAATGATGCTTTATAACCTTGCAACTCTCTTTTAAATAAAATTGACAAAAGTACTAGTCTGGTCAGCTACTGTAAGGAAACAAGTGCTCTTTTCTACTGTGATTTTAAGTCTGTCCTGCCTTAATGATGATTAAAAAAAAAAAGCAGTGTGTTTTTCTGTTGCGTTAAAACCATGTGAAAATATGAGAGATTTGGACTTCTTATAATTCACGGAATTGCCTCGGATTATTTCGATGCACTTGGCTAGGCAGCTCTTTCACACTTATACTTCAGAACCCCACTGCAGGTCTGCGCCTGTAGCTTCAGGAAAGGAACAGCGTCCGCCTCTCCTTTTTACCTCTTCCATCCGCACTGCAGCCCGGCGCTTTGTTCACCTCTTTCCTCTGCCCTGCCATGAAGAATCAGTCTTTGGGGTCAGACACTGGCAGCACAAGGCACTGGGTTTTGTTCTTCTATTCTTTCTTCTGGAGAGCAGGCAGTTAACCTGGAGAAGGATCACGGAGGACTTCATCACCGTATTCCAGTACTTAAATGGTTGCTACAAAGACGATGGGGGCTTTCCCTTCACAAGGAGCCACATGGAGAAAATAAGACTCAATGGGTACAAGTTGCACCAGGAGAGGTTTCATCTTAATAAAGATTTTTTTTACAGTGAGAACAATAATCACTGGAACAACCTCCCCAGGGATGTGGTGGAGTCCCCATCACTGGAGATTTTCAAGATGCGATTGGACAGGGTGCTAGATAATCTCATTTGGGCTCCCCATCCCAGAAAAGTCTGGACCAGATGATCTTTTGAGATCCCTTCTAGCCTGGGCTGTGCTGTGGTTCTGTGAAACTGCAACCTCTAATACGTATGAGCCAAGAGCTCATATGGATTTATGCTGAGATTCTTAGGAAGCTGTACTTTACTTTTTATTTCAAAACCTTGCTCTTCAGAGGACAAACTTTAGAAAGCAACAAGCAAATTACCTATTCACAGTACCAAACCCAAAGTTTGAAGTATGACCTACTGTGTGATTTTGTAAGGGAAAACCCCATACATAGTTTCCCTGCATGGCCTGCAGCCGCTCTGGGCCAGGAGCCACTTGCCCTGTGGCTGGCAGACCAGGCTGGGCTCACTGGAGCAGCCCGGGGTGGGGGGTTGCTGTAGCTGGCAAAGCCCATGGAAGTGGGGGGGGGTCCTGGTAGATAGTAAATTATCCACGAGCCAGCAATGTGCACTTGTCGCCAAAAAGGCCAATGGAATCCTGGGCTGCATAGGGAAGAGTGTGGCCAGTAGGTCGAGGGAGGTCATTCTCCCCCTCTACTGTGTCCAGTTCTGGGCTCCCCAGTTCAAGAGGGACAGGGAACTGCTGGAGAGAGTCCAGCGTAGGGCAACTAAGATGATTGAGGGATTGGAGCATCTCCCTTATGAGGAAAGGCTGAGAGAGCCGGAACTCTTTAGCCTGGAGAAGAGAAGGCTGACGGGAGACCTTATTATGGCATACAAGTATCTAAAGGGTGGGTTGAAGCAAGATGGGGCCGGAGTCTTTTCAGTGGTTCCCAGTGACCGGACGAGGGGCAATGGGCACAAGTTGGAACATAGGAAGTTCCGTTCAAATATACGGAAAAACTTCTTTACAGTTAGAGTGACAGAGCACTGGCACAGGCTGCCCAGGGAGGTTGTGGAGTCCCCTTCTCTGGAGATTTTCAAGACCCGCCTGGATGCAGCCCTGAGTAATGTGCTCTAGGCAATCCTGCTTTGGCAGGGGAGTTGGACTACATGATCTCTGGAGGTCCCTTCCAACTCTGAAAATTCTGTGATTCCGTGTCTAAACCACCTTCCCCTGTGAATGGGGTGGCTGGGTGCCAGGGAGAGACTTCGTTTCACGGTCCTGAGGAAGGATGCCGGTTTTCTGGCTGAGGGTGTCCCAAGCTCCCCAAAACAGCCAGCATGCGTGGGGCGCGTGGGTTGTCTTGCAGCTTAGTGTGCTGGAGCGTGCCAGCCACCCCTGACAGCAGCAGAGGGGCCGGCAGCACTCACCCTGCCGAGGAAGCTGGGTGAGCCCCCTGGGGTGCCCTGCAGTTTGCAGACCCGGGAAGAAGATGCAGTGGTGGCAGGGCGCAGGGCAGTTGTGCTGGAAGCCACAGGGCTGCAGGCGTGAGGCGTTGGACATGGCAGACAGCTTTTTTTGTTTGAGGCCTAAGGTTTTGAGGGGAGAGAAGAGCTCATACGGATTTATGCTAAGATGTGGGAAGGTATGGGGCGTGCCAGAGAAGGGGCATACGTGCATAGGCAGGGCACTGTTTTTGGTGGAAGTTAAATTATTTCACAAAAAGGAGAAGGGGGAAGAAGACTTCTTTATCCATTTCTTGTTCTCTTTTTAGTAAAAGGAGTGAGGAAAACTGCATAAAATGAGGAGAAACAGCAGAGCTCAGGGTACTGGTACTTTCTACAGCGAAATACCACAAAGGTAGAAACAGATAATAATCTAATTACACTAAAATGTTGTCCCAGTAGCATTGTATATATATCTGTATTTCTCAGGCCTATATAATACAACTTGTTTTCTTTGTTAAATAAAATCTGAAAATAAAGACTGGGTAATGCTCACCACCACTGAAGCTTAATGTGTGTATTGTTCTTTCCACCACAAAATTCTTTACGTGGCTGTAACATGCTCAGTGCTGCCCATCCAGGGAAATCCCAGTCCTGTGGGGAGAGCTGCTGGGACACTGCTGTGCTGGGGAAGAAGGTTTGGGGTGGTCATTCCTGGTCTGCCTTGCATGTGGCAGTTGTGGCAGTGGTGTTTCTGTTGGTCTTTCAGATAAGCTTGTAAATTGGTGAGCATCCTGGCTTGGAAATAGTGTTAAGGCCAGGGAAATTAAATAAGCCTGCCATGCGATCTCCAGTGAATAAACAAACACAAGAGGTGTTTTAAAAGATAAATGTGCACACAGCACTATTTATCATTTTGCTTGTGAAAACTGGAACACATTTCTATGTTTTGTTTTTCAATTTCTGTCCTCCCCCCTTGTATGATATATATTTAGGTGGGGGGAATAGATCTTTCTACACATGCATAAAAAAAAAAATCTTTTCCTAAATCTTACTGTTTACTTTTAATCCTGTAAATCAATCTAAAATGACTGAAACAAAAAAAAAAAAGTAAGAGCTAATTCAGTCTTTGGCTGTTCATGTAATAGACAACACTTCCAACCGAACTATTTGCCAGCAAAAAAGAGTAATCTTGAAATAATGATGTGCTCACTGTGTAAAGTATATCTATTTTTGCCTAGAAAGACAATACTTACAGAGCGCTACTCACTGATTTTTCTGTAGAAGTTAGCTCTGTGTAAATTGTGGTAATTGAGCTATTCATTTTTTCATAGGGTTAAAAGATGGAAAATGCTTAGAAAAAGCCTGCATTCACTTCCAGTGAGAGGAAGGAAGCTCAGTTGCTGGTATCACTAGCTGGAGGTGTCTGTCGAAAGTCATTTTGAGGGTGGAACTGAATGGCCTAGATACATACACTTTTTGTATTTCTGAGAGGGGGGAAACAGACGTGATCTCATCCAATAGTGTTTAGGAATATTGTCTGAGATTATCATGATGTCTGCTTAAGTAGTGGTCAAAAATGTTCTTGAGACCTCCTCTTCAACACAGAGAAGGGAATCATTGTGGCTTCAGTCTGCTGCAGTGGCTGTTATGAGCAAGACTTCTTAGGAAGCTGTACTTTACTTTATTTCAAAAAAACCCTGCAGATTGTTTTCTGAAAATAACTTAGCACTAGCTATGGTATTATAGTTTACAAGAAGAATAATTTTATTTCCCTGCTGTTGTTTTTCTCAGCTGTGCTATGCAGGATATTGTCTCCCATCTGGCTAGATCTACATGGTATTAATAATTAGAGTTGTTTGCGAAGCAGGCTAATTTCATTTTCATCTTGAATGCTTCCTATTTTCAAACTGAAACTTTCAAAATTTCCTCCTGGCTCTGCCTTTATCAATTTCAGAACTTGCTATAGTTGTGTTGCGTCAATATATGGGGTTGCCTTGGTTTGGTTAATTTCTTTTTTTTTTTTTTAAAATATGTGGACCTTCTTTAACTGGGCTTTGATAGACATATCACATTGGACTTTTTGAGCTGCTGCAGGTTTTAATAGGCAAGTAGCCCTCATCTTTTTAGCTGAACTGCTCTGATGGATTACATAAGGTAGGAATCTGCCCTTCAGCAAGTGTGTGTTTGAGACACCCTTCTTCCTAAGACTTGCTTTTTAAGGTGGCAAAATAAAAATACTTCTATTTCAGCGCTCAGAACTTATTGACTCTCATTGATACGCCAGCCTTTAGTCTGGGGAAATGTTCAGGAGCAGCGCGTCCTAAAACTTCAGAAGAAGAGAGGTTAATACAAGGGGGCGGGAACCCAAAACATTGCTGTGTAGGTATCTTAATTTTTTTTTTTTCCCCTGTTGTCGTCGTTGTCTGACTACTTCTCACTCGTTATGCAGGAGTGGCTGCTGGTGTCTTGGGGTGTGCATTATGGAGCAGAACAGCTTTTCCTTCCCTTCTGTTCGCAGCTGGTGGTCCCTGTGCAGTAAGCAAATGGATGGTTTGCTGGCTTCTGGTTACTTGTGCACCAGCAGCCATATCTGCATGTTAACCAAGCTGTTTATTATGAACATCTTTTATGTATAAAGTATTTGGCCCAGCATGATCATAGGCTTGGGTAGTGGGCATGTGTGGCTTATTAAGATAGAAATAGAAGAATGTAATTATACCCGTTTTGAACGCTTTAATCTTTGTCAAAAGTACTTCACCCTTTATATAAGCCTCTATCTTAAAAAAAAAAAAGTAAGTATCACTACAAAGCATGTTTTGTTGTGATCTGATTCACATAAAAGTTGGGCTTGAGGAGACATCTGCATTTAAAAAGTCTGAAACCTGGTATGCTATTTGCTGTTGACATAGCTATTATTTTACTCTGTTGTCACCTAGTGGATAGACTAGTAGGATAACACCCTATTACTGGTGGTTTTTTGTTGTTTTATGTGGTGAAAAATCATCTTGTTTGATGTCAGTTAGTTATTCCTGAAAGCCAGAAGTGGAAAAGAGCATGAAGGTTTTTGTTGCAGTAAAAGGGATGAGACCAGTATGTCTGTGCTTACTGGTCTTCAACCTTCACAGAGCCATTCAGCTGTAGCGTGCAGCCTGTGCCCTCTGTATACAATGCAGTAGCTTCTGGGCTGCAGGTAACAGAGTTCAGCACTTTGGTTTTCAAAGGAGTAGTTCAGAGTTTTGCGTGTTGGAAATAGTACAGTGCGTTGTTGTTTTCCCCCTAGCACCGTCCTTCAGGGCTCGGGAGGGCGCAGCAGCGCACTGATAGCGGGGTCCATTGACAGTCCCATGGTGGCAAAATGATCAGTTGGGTCCAGAGCTCTGAGCTGGGAAGATCAGGAGTTGGGCTGGAGGTGGGGCTACCTGAGACATCGCCCAGAGGTGGGCTGCAGCCAGCCTGCAACCTCAGCTGGGATCCGTCCTTATGGCATTGGTCCCTTCTCCATGCCAGAGGTGTCTTCAAGGGGGCAGTGTCCTGCGTAAAACCTCTTTTAATAAATGAGTTGACTGGTGAAACGGAAAAGACAGACAGGTGCAAGGTAATTCCAGTGTTTACCCCAAACTCTAGGGCTGTACAGTAGACCTGTTAACTATGTGGGTCATCAGGGTACTTGGGCCTTGGCTTCTGTGGGGACTACTAAGGTCTTCAAGCAGCTTGGTTTTTGTTTTGCTTGCAAATTCCTTTGGATTAACCCTTTCTGTTGTCCTCTGTCTGTGCAGTTTGTAAACTGGATAAATTCTTAATTAAAGGTTTTCCAGGTAATGTTTAATACCTTTGGCAATTATTTATTGCTTGTAATTTAGTTTATATTGTGTGATTCATGCAAGATTATTTCAGTCGGTAAGATGAAATTCATCTTCTGTTATAGCCCAGTCACTTCTAAGGTAGAACATAGCTTCTTCTCTTTCTCCAGTCATAGTAAATAGGGCATGTTTATATATGTGGTAGATGATAAGTGACTGTATTGCAAACCAAAAGAAAGGTAATGAAAAGACAGTCTAATTCAAATCTACCGATTTTATTAAATTGATAGATTGCTTGAAGAAAAAAAATACTCCATTGATAATTTTATGGTACTTTTATGATTGTGTTGCGAAATTGTGTCGGTTTACACCTGCGGTATAGCTGAGAAGATACTTTTTAAAATAAAAACTTTGTTAGTTTTGTAGGATCCAGAATAGGAAATACTTTAAATAATTGAAGATGTTCTTGGAATGAGGAAGGTTTTGTATCTGTCTACTCTGTAGCTGTAATTAAGTTCTGGCAGCCTGTGCATAGTGGACAGTCTGGTTGTCTCAGTAGAGACCCCAGTGAAATATTAAGGGCAAAGATAAGGAATGAATTGTAAATAGATACTCAGCTATGGAATTACTGTACAGCAAGTTTTATTGGTACAAATGTCATAACTGAAGTACTAAATAAAAGTAGATCCTTCTGTCTTACTGGCCCTGTGGCATGAGAAAAATAATCAAGTAGGAAAGAACATAGTTCGGGATTTAGTGTTGACATCGGGGCAGGGAAAGATGATGACACGCAAGTTGTTTTAAGAATTAAAACAGGATTATTTTTCTATCTTTTTTTGGTGTGAAGTGGATGCTAAGTTATAAAGTTTTGGCTGTAAACACCTACATTTTCATGCCAAATAAAACTACGTTTGTTTTATTTGCAGGATCAGTCAGGTTAAATTTCCTGCCAATAACTTGTTTTATTAAAACCACAATTGGAACACATCAGAAAAGGGGGAGAGGGAGGAACAATGAACAAGAGAAAATTAAAAAGTAAATTTTAAATAGAAAATATCACCTAACCCATGTACAGGCTAATTGTAGACTTAGAGTCTAAACACACATTAGACGAAATAAGCTAACTGGCTTTCCTCTTCCAAAATGTACAATTACATTGTATTATAAGTAGAGCACTTAATTGCAAAATCATCATTCAAGTGTTTTTGAAATCAATTAGAGCAAAGTATTGCCTGCCAAGCATGTGACCTTCAATTTCTCGCATTCACCATGCATTTATCTCTATTGAAGAGCTTTCTTTTTATCTCAATGTACACATTCACATCACGTGTTACTAGACTTTGTCATAACACTAAATAAATCTGCATGCCAAAAAAAAGTCTGGCTGCGTGATTAGACTTGGTGTATTCAGTGTGGTGTCTCCCACAGGAGAAGACTGTGAGTGTGAATTCAGCAATCATCGTCAACCTTAGTACACTTATGCAAATAATTATCTTTGTTTCCTTTTAGAGCTTGTTATGTTCCATGCAAAATTCTTCAAGCTCATCTGTTATCATCTGCTTTTTAGGTGAACAGTGCTGTTTTGATAAACTGCAGGCACTCGCATTTTCTCATTCGGCTTTTTATAAATAACCCAAAAGAAATTATGGGTGAAAATTATTCTTCCCTTATCGTTGGTCAGTTTATCTTGGCAGTTTGATGTCATGACACTGGATTAAGCTTCTTTTAAAGTGCTCATTTTATATGTTGTCTCTGCCTTTCTTCAAGCCTGTCAGTTTAAATGTCAGGCAATTAACTAGGTGCTCTGAAAATCAGTACAGTGTAACATCATATGGTTGTTTCCTAAAACATTTAAACTGGGTGTTTTGTGGTGTTTGGCTAATCTATGTCCTCTCGTTTTTTCAGTTGCCTTTATTCTATATGAGATATGCAGAAAATAACGTGTAGAAGAGTTATCAAATGTTCTCTGAACCAGTAGGTTCTTAAAAAAAGATATGCAGATTTCTGTATTTGTTGTTTTTAGCAACTTCCCTAATTTTTGATGGATTTTCTTAAGTTATGAGTTTTCTTTTTTCCCAAGGCTGTCCTGTTGTGAATAGCTGGGGCCTTGAAGATAAAAACCCCTTAATGATGTAGGGTCATCATACACTGAATATGGTGTAATTTTCAAGGCATGCAAATGAATAAGGCCTCTGATACGGGTTTTAAGTGTCTGACTACAATTTCAAGAATTCAGTTGTCTGTACTTCTTCAAAAGGAAATGAAGTATAGAGGATCACACCTATCTGTCTGTCCATCCTTCTTTTTTTTCAGCAATAATTAGCTGTAGAAGCCATCAGCCAACTTCAACCAAATTTGACAGAAGTTACAGTCTAAAGGATGATATATTCCTGCAAAGGTGGTGATGCCACAGAATGCAGTACGAGCACAACCCATGTTACATGACATAAAATTCCCCACTCTCAGGACGGAATTGATAGTAAATGCCCGGACCTCCAAGAAGACTTCAACAGAAGCTTGCATCTTGATAGACACAAGAAAATCTAGTGTCTAGGCACAGCCCCATAGAAAATGAGGCTTTTTAGTGCTCTGTAGAGGTTTTTTCCAAGTCACTTGTTTGAAGAATTTGAGTTACCAGAAAAATAAAATTCTGTGGGCCTGATTTCCAGCTCTGCCCTTACATGCGAATGAGAACAGAAACTGGCTGTGAAAAGTGCTACAGGTTCAGGTAAAAGAACTAGCAGCATTCATGTTGTATTCCCAGAGCTCTACACAGAGGCATAAGGGCTAAAATAATAAACAAATTTTGCCTTTGAACAAAATAAGTAGGTTTTCTTATACCGTGATGGAAGACCCATACAAGCCTTTTAATAGAGATTTGTAATTTTGGACAAATACAAACTATATTTTTTTTTGTTAAAACATTTTAAATTAATTTCTGGAAGTTTTGTATAGTGTTTTAAAAGTGTCTGGATGCTGATGTTGAATTACTAACTAGCACTTACTTACATGCCAGTGTTGGACTTTGTTCTGAATCAAGTGAGTCTTCTCCAGACAGTTGAAGGATTAACAGAAATACTCCAAGAAATGTCATTCCTTAAGTATTTGTATATTCTTAAAAAATAACGGTTTGGGCCAGTGTCTCTGGTCTCTGAATTCAGGTAAGAGTCAAAAGAAAACGCCATGCCTGTAGAGCATGAGTGTATGTGCCAAGTGCCTCTGTGTGTCTAAAGACTGTAAAATAATTGTGCCAAGGGAAATGCCAGTCAAATCCCCGTAGTCCTCCCCTGGCCCCTGCCGTGCCTGCCGCACACGCTCCTGGGGGAGGGACCTCCCCTGAGCTAGGGCAGAGGCAGTCTTGTCGTGGCAGTGAAAATTGCACGTTATTGACTTAAATACATCTTTCAGTTCCTTTCTCTTGGGGCCATGAAGGTCACAAAAGAGGACCAGAGATACCTGTGCAAACTGGAGTCTTCCTTCATCTTGTGTAACTTTGTTTTGCATCACAGCCAAAGTGTAGATGAACTTTGACAGAAGATCCTGAATGTGGGACCCAGTCTTTGTGCTAAGCACTACTTTACTGCAAAGCTTAGTGACCCACTATGTTTTAATTGGCTTTTTTCTGTTGGCATAAGTGTGCTGTGAATCCTGGATTCAGTGTATGTGTTCATCTTTGCATATCATTTAAGCACTTTGCATACAGCTTAGTCACTTTGTGCAGGTAGCTTTCACTTCTGTTTTGTCTTTTTTTTTTCAGGGTAAGAATTTGGAGCTTTTAAGAGATTTGCAAAAATATGTAAAACTAAAACTTGCTCTTTCTGAGACTTGAAAAATCAGTGGGTGCACAATCCACTCATCTCTCTTGTGCAGAAAAGTTTTGGGTTGGTAAAATATTTATTCTGCAGGTTAAGAGCTCCACATGTAATGTGATTTGTGTTTTGAATTTGCATGAACAAATAAGACAACTATAGCGGGAACTCAGTGTGTGTAATCCTCTGAGAAATTACGGATTAAACAAAGATTTATCTTTTGCAGTGGTAAAAAAGCAGATTTAATCTTTTTAACACTTTTTGAAGAACTGAAAATCCAACTAAATACTGCTTAAGAACGTAGGATCACATAACTCTTTCAAGGGATGCAGAAATGATCAGCCTTATTTGTGTATCAGTCCATCTGCATATTGTCCTTTGCCCTTGAAAAATATTCTTCCAAGTAGTAACTTAATAGATCAAATTCTATCCTGTCTGTTTCCACAAAATGCAAGCATTGTCTTTGCATCAGAATGGATGGGAAAAGCCTGTCTTGAAGGGGGAAAAGGGTTCTTGGAGTAGAGTTAGCAGGGCTAATTGAGAGAGCTTTAAACTAGATTTGAAGGGGGATGGGCACGTAACTGGGCTCGATAGAGAGGAGCCTGGGGGTAGTAGCTCAGCACTTGTGGGGCAGAGTGCTAGTATTTTTGAGAATCGGAAGGCCCACCACCCCTCAAGGGAAAACACTACACTCATTGGCCTTTCTGAAATGCCTATACACTAATGCGCGCAGCATGGGGAATAAACAAGAGGAGGTAGAGATCTGCAGTCACAGGATCATGATCTCATTGCAGTTACTGAGACGTGGTGGGATAGCTCACATGAGTGGAACACTGTCATGGAGGGCTATGTTCTCTTTAGGAAAGATAGGCCAGCGAGGCGAGGTGGTGGAGTCGCTCTTTATGTGAGCGAGGAACTGAAATGTATCGAGCTCTCCCTGGGAGCAGACGAAGAACAAGTTGAGAGCTTGTGGATAAGGATTAAGGGCCAGGGTAATATGAGAGAGACAACCGTGTCTCACACCCACAACAGTGGGTGTGTATTACTGGCCACCTGATCAGGATGGGGAAATTGATGAGGCCTTCTACAGACAGGTGAGAATCACCTCACAATCGCAGGCCTTTATTCTCATGGGGGACTTCAACTACCCTGATATCTGCTGGGAAGGCCACACAGCTGGGCATGTACAGTCCAGGAGGTTCCTCCAGTGCATCGATGATAACTTTTTGACTCAGGTGGTGGAGGAACCCACAAGGAGAGGTGTACTACTGGACCTGGTACTGACAAACAAAGAAGGACTGGTGGAGGATGTTAAGGTTGGGGGCAGACTGGGCTGCAGTGATCATGAGAAGATAGAGTTCAGGATTAAGTGCAGTATGCACAAAATGACAAGTAGGGTTGAAACCATAAACTTCAGGAGGGCGAACTTTGATCACTTCAAGGAATTGCTTGGACAAATCCCATGGGAGAGGGCTCTAGAGGGTAAGGGGGCTCAAGAGAGCTGGCTGCTATTTAAGCATCACTTCCTCCAAGCTCAGGATCAGTGCATCCCGAAGAGCAAGAAATCAGGCAAGGGAAGAAGGAGACCTGCATGGCTGAGCAGGGACCTTCTGAAAAAGCTCAGGTGGAAGAAGGGGCTGAGTGCTTGGGAAGAGTATAAGAATGCTGTCAGGGTATGCAGGGAGGAAACAAGAAAAGCCAAGGCAGCCTTGTAATTGAACCTGGCAAGGGGTGTCAAGGCCAACTGGAAGGCCTTTAAGTATATAGGAGACAAAAGTAAAACTAGGGAAAATGTGAGCCTGCTGTTGAATGAGACAGGTGCCGTGGTGACAGATGATGCAGAGAAGGCAGAGTTGCTGAATGCCTTCTTTGCTTCTGTCTTCACTGCTCAGGCCAGCCCTTGGGAGTCCCAGACTTAGCAGATAACAGAGAAAGTCTGGAGGAAGCAAGACTTCCCCTTGGTTGATGAGGAACAAGTTAGAGATCAGTTAGGTAAACTGGATATCCACAAGTCCATGGGGCCTGACGGGATGCACTCACGAGTGCTGAGGGAGCTGGGAGAAGTCATTGCTGAGCCGCTCTCCATCATCTTTGAAAGGTCCTGGAGAATAGGTGAGGTGCCTGAGGACTGGAGGAAAGTCAATGTCACTCCAGTCTTCAACAAGGGCAAGAAGGATGACCCAGGAAACCACAGGCCGGTCAGCCTCACCTCCATCCCTGGAAAGATGATGGAACAGCTTGTTCTGGGTATCATCTCAAAGCATCTGGAAGAAAAGAAGGTTATCAG